>CAUYRH010149307.1:0-29424 GCA_963574655.1 Perodicticus potto
CCGCCACTGGCCAGATTGGGTCTCATGTTGCCAGGGAGCCTAGGAAAGCACATATCTAATATTTTCCAGCCTCTGTAGGAATCAGCAAGCTCTCTCGGAAAGGGTTTGGAAAGGAAGGAAGGAAGGAAGGAAGGAAGGAAGACAGGAAGGAAGGAAGACAGGAAGGAAGGAAGGAAGGAATTTTGCATTTACTCCTTACCTATCATAATTCTTGTTTTTGTTTTGGCTAGGACACTTAAAGCAATGTTTACTGAAAAAGGCATAGCAGCATCCTTATTTTGTTCCTTATATCAAAGAGAAAATTTTCAGTATCTTCTCATTAAAAATGATGTCTGCTTGGAAAGTTTTAAATACTATTTGTATTTAAATTTTTCAGATAAGAACGATCCCTTTATTCCCATTTCGCTAAGCTCTTTTCTTTTCTTCTCTTTTTCTTTTTTTAATTTTTCTTTTGAGACAGTGTCTCACTCTGTTGTCTGGGTTAGAGTGCATTGGCATCCTCCAAGCTCACTGCAACCTCAGACTCCTGAGCCCAAGTGATTCCTCTGTCTCAGCCTCCTGAATCTCAGGGACTGCAGTCATGTCCACTATGTCTGCCTAGTTTTTTTATTTTTTGTAGAGATGGAGTCTTGTTATATTGATCAGGCTAGTCTTGAACTCCTGGCCTCAAGTGATCCTAAGTCTCCCAAAGTGCTGGGCTTAAAAGAGTGAGCCACTGCCTCCAGCTTGCTAAGTTATTTCTTTTTAAAAGAAAAGAATTTCAAATTTCATCAAGTGTTTTTTTTCTTACATTTATTGAATTGATCGTATGATTTTTCTTTTTTAACTTCTTAACATGGAAAACTATATTGGTTGATTAATTTTAAAGTGTTAAACTAACCTTGACTTGCTGGCATAAACCTCCATAGTTAAATTACGCTACACTTGGGCCTATTGCTAGATTCAGGAAGCCACTTTAGTGGGATTTTAAGGATGAGTGAAAGTAGGTACGAGTTTTCAGTCTACTGTCTCTGTCTCCAAGTTAGTACTCATTAATGTCTGTCAGCTGATTTGCTATGTTGGCATCTTCATTTCTATGCAGTATTCTGTGCCACCCCCTCTTTCCTAAATACTGGCACCATTAGCCGCTTTGTCTCCTGGTTGAAAACCTAATATGAATATTCCCAGCATTGTGCTGATACTGCACCTCAAGTATTTTATTTTATTTTGGTAAATTAATATTTATTTGTTTTAAATTTAAGATTACTATGAGGGCACAAATGATTAGGTTACAAAGTTTGCATTTGTTAGGTAAGTTCCCTGTTGTGGTTTTGTCCCACCCCTAGAGGTGTGCCATATACCCTTATACTGTGCCCATTGGTTGGGAGCATACCACATTGCAAGTATGCAATAAAATGCATACTAACATTTTATTTATGTTAAATTTTCCTTTATTAGGCAGTGAGCTCTTTGAGATCACCATCTTTCATCTTTGTTTTTGTGGTGTTATACATGTTACATGACTAGTACATTTGTGGTGAAAGGAAGGCTGAAAGAAGCCTCCCTTCCCCCATGACATATATTAAAAATCCCTTATTGCTACATTGCTATTTGGCAGCTGCTAGAAATGACAGTTGCCAAATGGTGTACAAGAATGTGTCTAAAGGCCCCATGGGGTGTGATAAATTACACTAGTATGAACCATTCTTTTTAATCTTTCAAAGCATTTTCACATTTATCTTCTTATTTGATCCTCATGACTGAGAAATAGGTAAATTAGTAGCTTTAATTCTGCTTTACACATAAGTAAACAAGGCCCAGAGAGACTAAATATTTACTTAAGACTATATGCTAGTTTAGGGCCAAATGTGGGCTAGAATCCAAGTCTCCAGATGTTTAAACCCAGGCTCTTTTCAATAGACCAGTGGTTTTCAAACTGGATCTTCAAAATTGCCACTGAAAAAAGGTGGGAGAAAAGACAGAGGGTGAATGATCAGGGGTCTGGGCCCCCTACTTGTGTTATAGTTCTGCTTTTGTTTCCTTTACGTATCAGCGTTCCAAGGGATTTTTCATTTGAAAAATAGCTCTGTTGCTGATAACAACATGAATTCACTAGTCTTTGAGCACATACTTGCTTTCTGGTACCATGTGATAGTTCAGGTTTTCTTCGTACTTCCCCTGTTTTAGACTTGGATTCAGCAATTTCTCCAAGGAGTTCTGGTTCCTTTTGGTGGGGGAATAAGATATAGAATCCAATATCTGGGCTCTAGGGGAACTCATTGCTACTGGTACCTCACTGCTTCTAGCTCTTTCCAGAGGCCAGTGCAAAAAACCTGAATCCTTACTGATACTCATAATTTAGATGCATTACCCACATGGTTATTTCTCATCTTTTTCTATTACATTTTTGTATTTTCCTTCTCTCATGTAGTGAAAACTCTACTTCCCAAACAACACTACAAACAATATTTACTCATTTGCCCTATCTTACAATTTACACAAAACAGTTTTACAGCTATAACACCAGTACCCCTGTGAAAAAGCAAAACTACTACATAGGGTTCGTATTTCTTTACAGTTCCTTTTATTCTAGGACTTTATCTTACTAAGGGCATACTGTCAGAGAACTGTGTTCAAAAGTTATTTGAGGTATTTTCCTTGTGTGCTTAAGTAGTCTATCAGTTTGATTTATAAGTAGAACCATTTAATTCTGTTTATATTCAGTTTTGGAGTTTGGGTTTTTTAAATCCATTTTGATTTGACTTTAAAAAATATAATATTTGTATGTCTTCTAGGTGAAAAAAATATATACATATTCACCTATAAAAGATGCATATGTCTCCAGCCTCCACATTGTTCCCAACTACTTTTTATAAATAATCATTTTAAACTCTTTTGGTTATCTTTCTTCTGCTTCATTTTAAATTAATGACAACAAATGTGTATATTCTCTTATTTTCTCTTGTTTCTTATTAAATAGACACCCTATTCTGTGTACAGTATTATATCTTGATTTAACATTAAGATATATTTAAACTTGTCAATTTACAATTTTATGTTTAGTATTTTGTGTTTTTAAGAATCCTGCTCAACAGTCACAAAAATTTTCTACTATATTAGTCTCTAATTTTATTTTTTAAATCTTGCCTTTTATAGTTCAGCCTTTAATCGCACTAGAGTTGGTTTTATGAATGGTGTGAGGGAGGGATCCATTCCATTGGTTAAATGGATCCACTTGAACAGTCTATTCTTTACTCATTGATCTTCTAGGTCAATACAGTTATATACCAAGTTTTTTCACTTTCATGGGTCTGTTCCTGGGCTTTCTATTCTATTTGTCATTCCATCTATTCCTAAAAAATCTCTTATATGTAAATTTCAGATGTAGTTTTTAGTTCTAGAATTTCCATTTTAAAAAATAGCATCTGTTTCTCTGCTGGAGGAATTTCTACTTTTCCATTCATTATGAGCACATTTTCTTTTATGTTCTTGTGAATAGTTATAATAAAATCCTTTACTGTAAATTCTAACATCTGGCCAGTCTCTGCTGACTGTAATTTCTCTGAAGTACTCATAACATTATATTATTTCTTCACATTATTCTAATTATTTATCCTCTTTCTTTCTTTGGTCATTTTATCCTGGACATTGTAAATAACATTTTGATTCTCCAAATTCTGTTATATTCCTCTCAACAGTGTGGATTTTGCAGGTAATTAACTTTTGCTGGCCTCAAACTTTTAACTATCTATGTTGAAGGTGAAATCTAACCCCTTTCACCTTGGTAGATCTGTTTAGTGTCCATTTCACACACGCCTAGTTCAGGGATAAGCCAGAGATTTGAGCAGAGTTTATATGCAGAATTTGGAGCACCTCTTTTGGTTCTCTCCTTATAGATTTCTCCACCTACTTTGTAGCTGCTGTGTTGGCCTCAATGATCTTTGGTTTTTCAAGCCACTAGGATTATAGACTTCTATTTGAGATTTAGCTAACT
This sequence comes from Perodicticus potto, assembly GCA_963574655.1. NCBI lineage: Eukaryota > Metazoa > Chordata > Mammalia > Primates > Lorisidae > Perodicticus > Perodicticus potto. Next base: position 3,974 of record CAUYRH010149307.1, read on the forward strand.
AATTCCTTCCCTCAAATAAATATTCATTAAAGAGTGGAAATCTCAACTAATTCCATCTTATTTTCCTGTCTAAGTGTAGACCCCTCTCCAGTTTCTGCCTACTTTTAGTTACTTTTCAAATCTTCCAGGGAATTGTTTTTTATATTTTACCCACAATTTTAGTTGAAATATGTGGATGGTCAGTTTGATGGTAGCTACTCAATCATTACTGGTAGCTAAGGACCCCCAGTATTGTTTTTATTCTGGTCTAATTAGTATTATATCTTGCATGACAAATCCCCTTATCTTATTTTAACCTTCAGAAGTGTTTTAGCGATTCTTGTGCAGAACCTGAAGTCTTATCTGGTACATTTTTCTACCTCCCAGTTTTAAATTAAAGAATTTAGGAATTAGTCATATCAAAGTGAGGATATGTAGAATAGAGGAAAGGAAGCTCTTTGTTTCTGCTTTGTACGTGCATCCCTAACATCAGGTATTGTGAAAATCTCTCCCATGGACATAACATACATGTTAATGTCTGGTGTATTGAGACAAGGTCATTTAAGCCAGGACAGAGTATTTTACTATTTCTGTCATCTCACATGAATAAGCAATTTTCACCTTGCTGATCTTTGTAATTATATCCTCTTAAATGTTTGCACAGTATTCCATTATTTCACACCCTCTAACCTTCTAAATCATTATTCAACTTTTTGAACATTTATATTGCTACAACTATAAATAATGAACTATGCACATGTTTATGTATGTAATTAGTCTTTCCCTTATGTGGGGGATAGATTATTAGCTGTAAGATATATGTGGTAAAGAGTAGAAACATTGAATATTTTTTATGTATATTAATTTTTAATTACTAGTGACCTGACATTACAGTCCTTAGAATATGTGTAAGAATATTTGTATGTTAGATCATTCCTGAGAGGAGGGACTTGTTTATGGCCGTAGTCCCAGAATCAGTATCATGGCTAGCGCATATTAGGCTAGTAATAGCTAAGTTTTGAATGAATAAATCAATGATTAATTCACTTGTCTCATGATGAGAGTTTCAACATATTTTTTGCTATCTAGATGCAGTTTGATTTCAAGTGTACCCTGTGATATTGGCAAGGTCTGCTGAGCCATTTAGATGAAGAGTTTACTCCTGTGATCTGGGCTCTATAGTCTAGAATGTTGCCCTAAGAACACAACCTGCAATAGTATCTACCTGAGATTTTTGGTTTTTCTCTGATCCACTATAAACCCAGGTGTTTCCATGGGCTCCCTTCTAAACAAGGGACTGTGATCTTTTCTGGCTGAAGGATATTTTCTCATTACTTTCTACCTCCATGTAGTGGGTACATCAAGCTTGGGGAAGAATTTTTGGTGTCTTGGCTTCATTCTCTTACAGGCTTCAGAAAACAACTAAGTTCAATCTTAGACTGGATGACGGTTTTTGTTTGGCTTTGTTGTGCGGTGATCTTTTTCTTTTTCTTTTGTAAAGGAAGGAAAACAAATTTTTTGAGATCAAAGTATTCCAAAAAAGTGTGATTCAGGAGTCAATCAATCAGAAAATAAATGTTTGAGATGGAGATTTTTATCAATATCATTTGTATTTTACTAGCAATAATAATTATCACTTATAGTACTTTGTGCCACTCCATTTTAGTATTTTCCTTACATGTAATCACCACAGCAACTCTATGAAGCAGGTATCATCTTCATTTTGTAATTATATGGGAAAATGATGCTTAGAGATCTTAAATCACCCATTCATAAGCATGTAGAAGTGGCAGAATCAGAATTCAAAGCTAGGACTGTCGCCTGACAGCATCAGTGCTATGCATCCATTTGAGAAGCACTGTCATATAAATTCTATTCTCTATTTCACAGTCACAGCATGGGGAAGGACACTGGGATTAGTCCTGCATGGTGGAAGGAGGGACAGAGATTTAGAGAGTATGTTTTTTGCCACCCAAGGTCATACCGGAAAGAATTATCAGAGCCACAGAATGACTGAAGACCTTGTGATCCTCATCTCATCACTCTTTGCACACCTCTTATTGCCTCCTGAGAGACCTTTTCTCCTATTTGCTCACTATATAGTTGAGAAAACCGAGGCCCAGAATATTGCAATGACCTCTCAAGGTCATACAGCTGGTTAGAAAACTAAGACTAGAGCCCAGATTATCTGCCTCCCAAACTAAGGTCTTTTTATTATGTCTACATGGCAAACAGAAGTGAGTTGTTAAAGAATATTCAGTGTGAGTTAGAATCCAAGCCGGGACAGACATCAGTTCAAGCCATCCACTTCAGAGACATTCAACTCATCATTTTTATTTTGTTAAAATATCCTCCATCATTTCAGATACCCAGTTGATCTGTTAATCATCACATATATACTGACTGACTAGTATGAATGTGACTGGTGCTGGGGGCCAGCCCCCGAGTGGGGGTCCTCATTGTCAGTACAAAGAGAGTCTCAGGATTAGCAACTCTCCTTCCCTTAGTGTAGACCTCAAAAGAGCCAAAGTAAATAGAATTTTCCGCCTCAACAGCTGTATTTATTTTGGGCTGTTTCTCCACCTACAACGCCCATTTGCTGTTCTCAGGGCTTCTGAACCTGTTTATTTCAACCTCCCAGAGGCAGCCAGCTGTTATATCCCTGTTTCATGGCAGAAAGAAGTCAACATGTTCTTCTGGAGGAAGCAAGCCATTTCAAGATCTGAAAGACTGTAACCCAAAGGAGAGCTCACCAGTTGTGGCTATTTCCTGAGCAAGACACTATCCCTGATCTCAAATATCTTATTGAAGTAGCTTCACAGATGTCATTGGAGACAGAGCTTAAGGATTAAAAATTATATAACAACTATAAAAAAAGCTAAAGAGCAATATAAACAGTTGTAATATCAAGTGAATGTAATGGAACAAGGTCTCCCTGACAGTAGGCTAGACTAAATTCATGGAAATATTTGGGTTCCAAGTTTGTATTTTTTAGTGAGTCAATATTTAAAAATATTTAAGTAAACAGATTTTACTTAAAAATTCATATTTCTGGCTTCTTTTGAAATATGAGAAGATCTAGCAATACATCTTTGCCTTCATTGGGGCACCACAGTGCTGAGCCTTGATGGATGAGTCCCCTCCCTAGTTTGCTATCCTAGTCCTCAGCACTCCCCAGTTTTCTCCATTCCTTCCTTCCTAAGCCCTCTCTCAATTGCTTTGCAATTTCAAGTGTCAGTGTTGTTTTACTAATTCTCATTCACTTCAGTTGTGTGCTGGATCCCACAGGCACGTGCCTGTTCTATCAGGTTACTGAGTACTATAAGTTCAGAGAAAGATGAGGCCATCGAGGGCTAGTGTGGATGTCACACTTGTTGAATGTCTGTTATAATGTGGTAAGCACTGCACGAAGCATGCCCGCTCATTTACTAACCACAGAGAACAGGTAGGCATTATTGTTCTTTTAAAAATAAGAAAAGTGAGACTAGAAAGGTCATATAATTAGCCAGAAGTCATCTAATTAGTGAATAGCTCAAGCTCTCCAAGTTCCTCCTCTATATATTGTACCTCCTAGAGAACTAGGAAGTGATAAAGCTGGGTCTTGAACCCCAGCTAAGTGAATATCCCCAAATGCCATACTATAGATGAGCGACAGACAGATTCTGCTGTTTGGAAAGGGACAGCTTGAAAATACCTGATGATAAATCAAAAGTAGCTAGAAGAAAAGAATCAGTTCCATTGGGAAATGACTTAAATGTCCGAGAATAACTACTGAAAATAATACATTGCAATAGTCGTTAAATTGTAAGTGATCAGCTGATTACCAAGTGCTTCTTGGATAGATTGAAAGTTTTGGCCATAGCAGGGCTATTAAAAAACATCTTTCTTTAATCATCAGAGAAATGCAAATCTAAATCACTTTGAGATATCATCTAACTCCAGTAAGATTAGCCCACATCACAAAATCTCAAAACTACAGATGTTGGTGTGGATGCAGAGAGAAGGGAACACTATACTGCTGGTGGGAATGCAAGCTAATATGGCCTTTTTGGAAAGAAGTTTGGAGAACACTCAAGGAACTAAAAGTAGATTTATCATTCAATCCTGCAATTCCTCTACTAGGTATATACCCAGATGATCAAAAATCATTTTACAACAAACACATTTGTGCCAGAATGTTTATTGCAGCCCAATTCATAATTGCCAAGTCATGGAAGCAGCCCAAGTGCCCATCGACCCATGAATGGATTAGCAAATTGTGGTATATGTACACTATGTAATACTATGCAGCCATAAAAAGAATGGAGATTTTATATCTTTTATGTTTACATGGATGGAATTGAAACATATTCTTTTTAGTAAAGTATCTCAAAAATGGAAGAAAAGTATCCAATGTACTCAATACTATTATGAAACCAATATATATCACCTATACATTCATACGAATGATAAAACACAACTATAGTCCTGAAAGAAGGATGGAAGAGAAGGGAGAGAGGATGAGATGGGGGAGGACAGAAGGAGGGAGGGTCTTTGGTGGGACCTCACCTATTGTGCACAATGCAATGGTACATTTCAAAACTATTAAGACTAGAGTATAAATGTCTTACCACAACAAATAAGTAAGTTAGGTGATGGTTATGTTAATCAGTTTGATGTAAGCATTCCATATTGTATATCAAATCAGCACATTGTACCCCATAAATGTACACAGTCATGATTTAATAAAAAAATAATAAAAAATAAAATTAAAATTACAGAAAAAAAAGCCATCTTAAAAAAATAAAAAAACACCATTAGGTATTTTGGTGAGAAGGATAGAATCTTGTGAAGAAGCTAACAGGAACTACAAATTCCAAATGGCTTGGGCAGATAAAGGAGCTGTAAAGCCTGTATTATATCTCTTGAAGGGCAGATCTAGGCCAACTGTTTTCAGGGTGAGGCCCTGGAACCCTGATGTGAAAACTGCTCACTTTTTTTTTTTTTTTGCATAAAGCTTATTCTGCATAGTGGAAATACAAAACATTTAAATGTCAGTTATTCTGTTTTTACATTTTTAAAAAGAAGTTTGGAAAGGTGCAAAGCTTGGATTCAAATCCAGGGCTCTTTGGGTTCTTTCCATCCTTTGCTGCCTTCCAGAAAACAGATGATTGAGAGGGGAGGAGAAGGCATTCCAGGTAGGAGGATGTCAGGTTAGAAAACTTCAGATTCAGTTTGGATAGAGAAGGAAGCAAAATAGAGGAGGTTGAAGTCTTTGAAATTTCTGACACCATGGAGCTAACAACAGCTGCCTGTCTTATCACCTACGCTGTTACAACAGATTGCAGAGGACTGACCACAGTGGCCCCCACTGAGATTCCCAAGGGCAGAAGGTCATAGGCTTATTTGAGAGGCATTGATCTATGGAATAAAATAAAGCTTCTTTATAAGGCACACCAGAATCTCCACTACTTAGTTCTTGCTTACCTCCTTGCTTCATACTTTACATTCTAGCAACTCTTTTTTTTTTCTTATTACTACATGTGAAATTTACTAAATGTAGAACATTCTAGCAACTCTTAACAACTTGTGACATTTTCTACTTCCATTCTCCTATACTTTGGCCATTTTTCCTCTCTATATTAACTAGCTAACCTATACTCATTCTTTAGCTCAAGAGTCTTTACCTCTACAAAGCCTTCTGCATCCTACATAGAAGATATTGCAGAACTTTCTCCTTCCTCCTAAGCTTGCTGTGCTCACCTCTATTATTTACTTTTCACTTTGATTAGAATTATGTATTTATGTGTCTCTCTCCACCACTAGACTATAACCTCCTTTAGGGAAGGCAGTTTGTCCAGTTCACCCTTGTATAGGAAGTCTTCTATGGGATAGCACAATATTTGGTTCATAATAGGCATTATATTTTGAAATCGATTTTTGCTGAATGAAGGAATGAATAACTGGAAAAATGAAGCTATTTGTTTGCAAGTGGCTTTCAATACAAAATCCTATTAATAATGTACTCTTGTTTTTCTTAAAAACATTGATTTCTTCTGATATAGAAGCAGAAATGCATGGGAATGGGGAAAGAAAAGAAAGTTAAATGTTAGCATACATAAAGAAATTAAAGGTAATTTATCCTGCTTCTTCATTTTACTGAGAAGGAAACTGAGGTTCAGAAAAGATGAATGATTTACCTAACATCACACACACCTTGTTAGTGGCAAAGCAAGATTGGAAGCTTCCTTGATTGATCTCATTCCCAAGCTCTTCAGACTAACCATGGTCCGTCGTCCTTTCCACTAAATTATATCTCTATGCAAAGCCCAGCTGAAGGTTTTACCATCCTGATTTTTACTGACCTCAAGTGGTATTGATTGTGTCACTACATCATATTATCTGAATAATTCATACACCATATTTTCTTTACATAAATTTGCCTTTTATGTATTGTGTATTGGGAGTATTTTCTTAAAATTTTTTACTGTATTTACACTTACTCCTTAGATTGTTTTTATATGCTGTGAATTATATTTGCCTTCTCATCTTGGCTGACTAGTTTCTGATTAGATAGATATTTCTAGAGAATGTCTCCTTCCCTAGTATTTGGGAGAGGGAAATGTGATATGTTAAAAAATAAAGTCTACTTAGTTTCTCAAATTCATCCAAAGTTCAATCATCTCCATCTGTGTTTCCTCTCGCATTTTTATAATCAGTTGTGGAAAATATTTAACATCCCATTGAGTCCTCCAGTTTAAATCAGTACACATGATAAATTGCATGGGGGTGTTTAATTTGCCTTTCAACGGAAAGCTTTATCTTTGCCTGGCGGCTTGACTGTAGTTTAATAAAAGAAAGGCCTTTTGAATAGATCTTGTGCAATATGAGGTCCCAACCAGATCTATGAATAATTTATCAGGCAAGAATCTTGTTATGAAATAATATTCTGGAGATCATTAGAACTAGACCTGTGCGGTAGTCACAAAGACCTTCTTGAGTTCCAGAAAGAGAAATGCAGAAAATTGTTATTGCTATAACTCTTCAAACATATGGCTAAATTCGGGGAAATTTGTTAACTTCTGGTGTTGCATCCAAAAGTCTCCAATTATCAACAAAAAATGTCATACCAGCCCAATTACTCCTAATGTATTCCGGTTAAAGATTCTAAGTAACCATAGTTGTGTGGGTGTATGTGGTCTGAAATAACAGGAATCAGTGAAAATTTCAAGTGTAAATACACAACGGAGCTCATTTACATATCGCAACCAGACAAAAAAACGTATCCCACTGAGCTGAATGTGCCTTCAACAGGAAGCAGGGATTTTTGGGCCACCTCCCAACCCCTGATTCCCAGCCATTGCAAACGATTTGAGATCCATTTTGTTTCCAGTTTTGCAACAGACTTCTCCAACAGCTTATTTGTTTCATGTGTCAACAAATTTGAAAAACACAGTGCCTCTTACATAAGTTAATCAGAAATGTAAAAAGCTATTGTTGATGACCTGGTTACCCCCAAACTTGGACAAAGAAGTTGTTTGCTGGTACATGGAAGCAGGCTTATCTTGCTGGGCCTTATTGTGTCCCCCTTTATTCCTAGATATCTCTTCTACTCATTGGTTTGGGATCTTTTTAAAGGTTGTTTATTTTTAGAGTGATTCTGTGAGCCAAAACACAGCAAAGTAAGGACGAGAAAAGAAGACTTGTATAGCTTCAGGAAAAAACACACTGCCTGCTTTGGAGAAAAATCATCCCTGGGGATGGGGCCAAAGGGAGATTCCTGAAGGCAAATTCCTGACTGCCGAGGTCCTCTGGCCACACACATTTTTGCCTTTATCTATCTAAATATCAGCAGAAACTATTAAGCCCATCTGTGAAAGTGGCAATAATTTCAGCTTGATCATCTTTAAAAGCAGCTCAGATTATGCACCAAATATTTACTGGCTGTTCATCATTTGTAAAATCAAGGGCAAACTCCTCAGCCTAACTCACAACACCCTCCCAAAATAATTTTCTAATCTTATCTTCCATTGATTTATTAAAACCTTATTGGCAGGTAGTCCCTGAGATAATCAGCCTGTGATGGTTAATTTTGTGTGTCAACTTAACAGGGCCATGGTTCCAGATATGTGTTCAACATTATTCTGAATGTTTTTGTGAGGGGGGTTTTGAATGAAATTAACATTGATATCACTGGACTTCGAGTAAAATAGATTGCTTACCACCTACTGTGGTGGGTCTCATCCAAATAGTTGAAGGCCTGAGTAGAACAAAAATCTGACTCTGCCTCCTAGCCCTGGGAAATTCTGCCAACAGAGGGTCTTCAGACTTAAATTGCAACATTGGCTTTTGATTTTGGACTTGCAAGCCTCAATAAGCTGAGCCAATTCCTTAAAATAAATCTCATAGACATGTATATACACATCCTAATGGCTTTGTTTCTCTAAACATTAACTAAAACATAGCCCAGGCTTTTATGTTTTGCTATCTTTGTTCATATGGTATTACAATACTACTGACAGCAGTATTTTTTATTAGCATTTGTTGAGTACTTACTAAACCATGTACTAGTCATATGGCGACTAAGAGTCAACCTAACAACCTAAGAGTCAAGGACATAGACTTATTAATCAATTGCTTAAGGTCACAGGACTTGCTGGGGCTCGGGGATTCCGAATACCCGAACCCAGTTGACCTGGTTTGATTGCTGGGCTGAGCTAGAAAGTTCAAACTGAGGCACAGCGGTAACCGAAAGCAAAAGTGAGTGGAAACTGAAAATAAAACTGGAGCGGCACAGGCAGTGTGGATAGAAAGTAAAAGTAACTTACCCAAGTTTTAGGGTAACAAAGAGAGATTTTATTTAGGAAGCACAAAGAGAAAGTTCGGAGCGCTTTTAAACAGAGTTGGAAGTGAATTCCTTTCCTGAAGGAGAAAAAGCGAGCGCGAGATAGAGACAAAGGGTTGTGCAGGGGTTTAAATACTCGCGTCTGCAAGTATTTCATTGGCCTCTCTGAACCTCCAGGCAGTATTGCCCTTTCCTATTGGTCACCGGTTACCTAGGTTACCTCATAGCCACATTCTTACGCGTTCTCTAGACTTGCTGGTTCAGCAGGCTGGGTTTTCCTCCCACTCGTCTTTAAGCCGCTTTCTTAGTGTCTCTTTTCAGTACTGCTGTTTTGATCTTACATATACATGCCTGACAGAAGAGCCCTTATTATGCAGAGTATGAACCTCAGTAAGAAATTAAATCTCTAAGAGTTCATTTTCTCTGTCAATTTTTTAATAATCACTTAGCTACCTTTCCTGATCTTCTCCCCACCACATGGGGAGCCCATGGAGTATGGGGATCACAACTTGTGTGTCTCTATCCCAAGAAACATCACAGAGGCTTGTGCACAGGCAAACCTCTGATTACCTAGTGATCAAAGCCGGATTAGACCAAAAGGAGAAGTTGGTGATGTCAGGCTCTGACCTCTCAGCCTTCTCTCTGTGTTTTGCTTTTCCTCCAGAAAGAAGGTCCCATTTCCTCATCACCAGAACTCTGGGAGGCGAAAGCGTGCAAGGATGCTCTTAGGGCCAGGCAATGGTTTGCTGCAGCCTGTTGTACCAGCTCATGAGATTTAATCAAAAGTACCTTTTCTAAACTCTACATTCAACGATGTAACACTGGAAGCTTGAAATTGGCCACGTGGGAGTATTAGCACCATGGAAATCAGCAAACACTATAAATCAGTACTTTTTCCCCGCAGAGAGCTGTTTTATCAATAAACTAGTAACTGGCCAAAGATAAGAGGTACCCAATTGCCTCTCGCCTTTGCCTGCTTCCTTCGACTCCCTTAAGTTTTAGATCCACAAAACTTTGTTAAGTCCCTCAATAAGCAGTGGCTTTGCCAGGCAATATGAAGAATACCATGTTTCATGCCATCTGGTTCCTCACTTAGGACCTGGCTATTCCAGGGGAAAATAACAGGTACATAAATAACATGAATAATTGCCAATGATTTTGTTTGGTTTTTAAATTCAAAGTATGAAAATTTTACACGCACATACATATATAAAGTGCCATGAAGGCAGGAAATTTGACTTCACCTTTTTTTTTCTTGTTTTGAGATAGTCGTACTCCGTTGCCCTCGATAGAGTGCTGTGGCGCCACAACTTACAGCAACCTCCAACCCCTGGGCCTAGGCCATTCTCCTGCCTCAGCATCCCGAGTAGCCGGGACCATAGGCGCCCGCCACAACACCTGGCCATTCTCTGCTGCAGTTTGGCCAGGGTTGGTTCGAACCCACCACCCTCGGCACAAGGGGCTGGCGCCCCACCCACTGAGCCACAGGCGCCGCCCTTGACTTTACTTTTGCCAAGGTGCTGGAACTGTGTGAGGCAGATGAGTGCTAAACAGTGAAAGAATAAAATTACACATTAAAAATTCAAAAGGAGTCAGGCACAGTGGCCATGCCTACAATCCCAGCAGTTTGGGAGGCTGAGGCAGTAGGATTACTTGAGGCCAGAAGTTCGAGACCAGACTGGGCAATAATCAGATACCTCCTTTCTATAAAAAGTAGAAGAATTAGCCAGGCATAGTGGCATGTTCCTTTAGTCTCTGCTACTCAGGAGGCTGAGACAGGAGGATTGCTAGAGACCAGGGGTCTGAGTGATCTATGATGATGCCACTGCACTCTAGCTCAGGCAACAGGATGTCTTAAAATAAATGAACACATTAATAAAAATTAAAAAACTGAAAAGAATATCACTTTAATTTTTTTCTTTCTCTTTCTGCTTTCTTTCTTTTTTTGTGAAGACTTACTTGTGTTTTCCAAATTTTTAATAATAAGCATGTACTACATTGTAAGCCAAACAAAAAATAACTGGGATTATGCAAAATGACAAACATTAAATACCAAAGGGCAAAAAAAAACATGAGCCTTACTAAAGTGCTGGATAGTTGCTGGATAGTTTTATGGGAAAACTTCTTGAAGGAAGTGGGGTTTGAGACAGATTTAAAATCATCTTTGCTCAGAATCATTCCAAGCTAGCTGTCACAGGAGAAAAGCCAGGTAAAATAACTAGAAGCCAAGTGCCTAGTAGGTCATGATGCCATTCCCCCTAGGAGGCACTCACAAAAGTCCAAACTGGCGAAGTATGTGGTATAAATTTTTCATATCCTTACTAATTTTCATATGTTGCATTTATCAATTACTGAGAAATACACATTAAAATTTACCACTATGTTGATGTATTTTTCATTCTATTCTTCATATAAAGTGCTTCAATTGTCTTTTTCAACCAACAAGCACAAAAGCAAAGGTGTTCTATTCTATGGAATTTTTTCAGGTATATTTCCTAAGTCACTAATTTTCTCTGCATCTGTGTCTAAACCAAGTAAACTTTCCTTTAAAGTTCAAATTTTAATTATTAATTTTTTTAATCTTTAGATATTTGTATCTTTTTCCACTTTGCCTCATTGATGTTGATATTTCAGCTACTTTTTGAGGTTCACTAAGTTTATTTTACATTTGATATCTGATCATACCAGCATCTGCTGTCTGGGGCTGATTCCACCGCTTATGATGACTTGTTTTCTAGTGTGCTTAATGTACATTAGTACAATACTGTGTACTCATATCCCCTGGGACTTCTTTGAAGCCTGTCTTTAAGTTTATTCCTCAAGAGAGAATTGCTTTTGCTATTACCAGGTGTTTTATAGCACCATTGAGCAAAGTCCTTTTAGCTTAATTGTTCAGATAGATTATTTTAGGCTGCTTAAGTGGTATGCATTCTAACTTCGAACTTGTGTGAGGAATGACCTGACAGTGAGTTAGAAATTACGAGATTTTTTTTTCTTTTATTCTGTTTCATGTAGAGCTAAGGCTGAGTCAGCTAAGTGTCTCCACCACCTCCTCCTTTGTGGTTTATCTTCCCTAACTTTATCCACTCACTTTATACTCTTTTGAAGTTCCTGAATTTATTCAGTGGTCTGCAATGTCACCTTCCAAGTGCACTGGCCCACTTGAGAATAGGCCATTAATCCTAAGATGTTAGCTACTTGAGACTTGTAGATGACCCTCAGTGAAGGGTAGTTTCTGTGCTTCCTTTCTTTTTTGTATTTGTGCTTTCCAATTATTTCCTCTTATTTTTCCAATAGTTCAGCTACACACTTAAAATGTGGATTTTATATTTTATAAACATTTTAATATATTCTGTACTGAGTAGGCTTCTCTGGAATCAAGATTGCCTTAGTGCTAGAAATGGATGTCCTATGTCCAGGAGCAGGAAGTTATTACAAACAGAAAGGTAATGACGTTGAACTCCTGAGCTCAAGCAATCTATCCACGCTGGCCTCCCAGAGTGCTAGTATTACAGGCGTGAGCCACCGCGCTGGCCAAGAGGAATAATCAGGGGCCTTAAAACTTCCAGGAACACAAAAATAACACCTGGCTATCCCAGTAAAGAAGAATCATTGCCCTTTTTACCCCTTCTCACTTCCATAAAATTGATCTATCCTCATCCTCTTCTCATCATCTCATTTAGTCCAACTAATAAATAAGAGGTCCCATTTATTTAAGCACTTGATATGTACCAGTCATTGGTCTAAATGCTTTACATGTCTTATTTCATTTAGTCTTTAGGGTGGCCCTGTGATATAGGTAAAATTTTAATATTTACGTTACAGAAGAAGAGCTGGAATCTAAGAGAGGTTAAGCTATATGGCCATAGAAATATAGCCAGTCTACATGCTTGTCCATTAAATGTCACTGGCTGCTATACCTAATTGATGGGTACCCTAATGTGGCATTCCTGAGTATCTTAAACACAAACAAGTTTAGGAGCCATAATTAAAGAAAGCTGTTGTAGTTACGGACACTTTTTTTTGCAGAGAAATCTCAAAGCCTTTAGTACATTAAATGTGTGCTGTAAGTTTTTAAGGGACTGGATCGTCTTCTCCAAACTCCTTTGACCGCAAAACTCTTTTTCTGGGGTCATTTCCAGCATCTGCAGTGCTATAGAGCATACGTCGAGAAATGCTCTTCTAAAATAATGACATTTATTCCTCTACTTTTGTAAATTTAACCATCAAAATTTTTGGAAACTCTGGAGAAATATGAAAAAAATTCTTTAAACTTTCTAGGATTGCTTTTAAAGTAATTTTTAAAAATACTAGCTAGCTTGATCTTTCTCCTAAGCATGCAGATTTGTCTTCAAATGACTTTTCCAATAATCACAACCACCCTCCGATGACTTATCATCACATGCAAAAGACTTGTTCACAGTATAAAGGGGTTAATTACCAAAGACGAGTCCTCCAAATTCCTAGTTAGGGGCAATGTTCTTGGCACAAGTACACGCCTTGGAAAGATGTTGCAAAAGCAACTCACATTGGGAGATAGATACTCAGTGATACTAAAATTCCAAGCAGTCTCATCCAAAGGAATTCATAAAAATGTTAACAGTGACTATCATTGGGTAGGAGGATTATGAATGATTGCTATTTTTTCTTTTATTTTATCTGTATTAAAAACATCTACAGCAATTATGCATTTTTGAGAACAATAAAAATGTTCTTAGAAAGGAATCTCATAATCATTTAACAGGGAAAGTAAATTTTTTGAATAGAGAAACCTGAAGCTCAGAAAGGAAAATGACTTCTCCAAAGTCACACGGTCTGTCAAAAGTAAATTTGAGTTCCTGACTCCTGACCAGGACACTTCTCAGAATACTACACATTACCCCACGGTCACACAGGAATCGCCACTGCCCAGGCTGTCCCTGCTCAGGAAGGGAGGTCGCAGAGAAGGGAGGCATGGGTCTTCTGGGTGGGTGGGTCGGCTCCCTCTCCGGACTAGCAGGAAGGTGACACAGCCACTTGGCCACTTCTACTCATTCTCTTGCTCATGGATTAGAGTATGCACTATTTTTCTGGCTATGGATTTGTCATCAAAGGATGAGGAAGGGTTTGCATTAGGAGCATGGGAACATTAGTCTATCTAAAGACATCATCCTGTAATACTATGTAAGGCAAACATTGTGGTTCCTATTTAATATCCCCCTCAGGCTGTTTATTGTTGTTAAACACCCCCAGAAGACACGAAGAAAGAATGTCAGTCATAGGGCTTGAGCACCTCTCCAGGGAAAAGTGGCTGGAACACCTAATGTGAAAGTTCGGGAAATCTTCAGCTGCTGAAGTTGGGAGGTTGGGAGGTCTGTGGTGATTCTGGAACTCATCTTACTAAATAGACAATGAAGTAATTGATTCACTGTTTTCCATTAAGATTGTGTTTTTGTGGTTTTTCTGGTGGAAATAAGAACTCAGAGGGATGATGGCATAACTTTGGAGAAAGGATGTTGGAACCTCACCCACCTGCATTTGTCTTCCCATATGACTTAAACAGTGGAAGCTGGAAAGTGGAGCTTGAAAAAAATGATTGGAGCAGAGATCTTTCACAGAGGCATAAGATTGCAGATGCAGTCAGAGAGCCCTGGTGCCCACCTCCTCAGTGTCACATGGGGAAACTAAATTTTACTGAGGAGGAAATGGTTACATCTTTAAGTATTTATCGAGCATCTAGTATGTACCAGATGCTGCGCTAGTTATGGGAGGTGCAAAGAAAATAGCATAGATGTGTCCCTGCCCTCTGCAATCTAGAGGCCCAAAGAATTAAAAGGACAGAGCAAACCCAGAACCAGAACCCAGATCTCTTAAGTTTCAGCTGGCATCTTTCTAAAATTTTCCATCTAGTATACTTTAAGCACCTAAGAGATTCCACGTGACTTTGGGCAACTCACTAAATATCTATAGGCTTCTGTTTTACTAATATAAAGGAAGAAATTTGTCCATTTACTCATTCATTTCTTTATTTACCAAATGCAATATTTACTGAGAACCATCTCTACCCTGGGCGTAGGCTCAGTGAACTCACAGAACCAGAGCCTGTTGCTAAGAGTAAATACCCATCTGTCAACGACTCTGTCCAAACAGTAACCAATAGGTAACTGGACATTCCAGAGTTGGCTGCATTTTCTATTTGTCATTAAAAATTGGCTTAGTCTTCCAAGTACCTTGAATCCCAACTTAGATTTCTCCCTCATTCACCTCCGTCCCTTCCTTCTCTCTCATCCTCCTTCCCTCTCCTCTTTCTATCTACCCATCTTCTTTTCATTTGAAGTGTGAACCCTAAGACTGGTAAATTGATCTACGATCAGAGATTTAAAAGTCAAATAGATGAACACTTGCATTGGTTAGTTAGTATACTTTCCTTTATATCTATTCCTTTTTAGCACTATAATTTTTTCTTTTTTCTTTTTTTTTTTTTTTTTTTGGAGTCATAGTATCACATTATCACCCGCAGTATAGTGCTGTGGCAAAACAGCAACCCCCAATACAAGCACCCAACAAAACCCCCAGCAATTTTTTATTTTTTCTTTTTTTTTTTTTTTTTTTGGAGTCAGAGTCTCACTTTATCACCCTCAGTAGAGTGCTGTGGCATCACAGCAACCACCATTACAGGCACCCATCACAACGCCCAGCTATTTTGTATTACAGTTTTGGCCGGGGCGGGCCCGAACCTGCCACCCTAGGCATATGGGGCCGGTGCCTTACCCACTGAGCCACAGGCGCCGTCCCAGCACTATAATTTTTTTATCCCCAAATGTGAACTTTTCCTAAGCCTCAAACAATTTTTAAGAAAATTTAACATAGTGAGGGTTAAAATTGGATTATATTCACCACTGTATTAGGAAAATATGTTACTGGCATTAATCCCAACGGAGGAAAAGGTGAGAGGGAGAAAAAGGAAAAATCCAAAATAACATAACTGATTCTTGACAAGTCCAGATAAAAATGAAGAAAAAAACTACTAGTTTTTATCAGGCCAAACAGTGTTATCTCCCAAAGTACATAAGAATTTCCAATATTAACTAACCTGTACCCTTCAGAAGACATTTTCTCATAGCTGAAGAATCACATTCATGTTGGCAGTTGATTTATATGGTCAGGAATGTGGTTTCTTGGACCATAGCCTCATTAGAATAGAAATAAGCGGTGCTCATCTATTTGTTTTTTTAGTTCAGTTGCATGTAATTTTTTTATCCGCTTTCAAGAGATTAATAGTTACTTGAAATTAGCAAGTGTTTATGGGCAGACTGCCAAACACTGCACAGGAGTGCTTTCAGGGTCTTATTTCAGCAAAAAAAAGGTGAATTATCATATTCTTTTTGAGGACCACTGCTGTATCAGCTCAAAGACTGACCATCTTGTGGAACAGCCTTCTTGTGACGCAGGGGGTTCCCTCCCCCAGGCAATCTGCACTTGTTCACAGCTACTGGGGTGTGAGTGTGTGTTTCAGAAGGCATTGCTGCCCATCAGGAAATACAGATGGTGGGTCTATGGGCTGACTGATAAAAAGGCAGGTCCCAGCTGGTGAAGTACAAAGTTGGCCCTCTGCGTTGACAGGATTGTCGTGCTGCTGTAGTTTGGTTATTCTGTGACGTGAAGCACTCTCTGGGAGGCCAAATGTGTGCCATTTCAGGCATTCTCCAGACTAGGGGAAAAAATGACAATTCTTTTAGCCCTATCCTCTCTCCCAGAGTGGGAGGATCACAACCACACAGTGGGCTGGAAAGAAAACTCTTCTTGATGTTCCTTCCCATCGTGTTTTTATTGTTTTACCTAATGCCTGTTCTTGTGTTTCATCATCAACAAAACTGTATGGTGATATTTCACAAGTTCTTTGCAGAGTGTCACAGGTAAGTGGCTGAGCATCTCTCAGCCGCAATCACTACTGCCGTTACTGCTCCGGGTCACTTCAGTACCGTATTTATGTCATTGGTCACTTCAGTGCATCACTGTAGCATCTCTCAGCCACAATTACTATTAACCCACTACTGCTGTTACTGCTCTGCGTCACTTCAGTACCGTATTTAACACTTGATAACTATACCATTGATACTTTAAACTCCAAAAATCTGTCATGTTTTAGAAGTCTATCAAAGCAACAGAAAACTCAACTCAAACTGGCCTGAAATCAATACAAAACAACTTAGAACTTCACTGCTAGCAACACCTGAAATTTTATCAGTACTAGCAAATAGAAACATTGGATCAATTTTTTTTCCCAGGAGCATTTAAACTGTGAATTCAACTGCTTTATTATTTTGTACGGTTAACATGATCTATTTCATCATGGATGTGTTTTGGCATTCATAGTTTTAAAGGAAACATTCACCTTAAGTCCATTTCACCTTAAGTTGTCAGATTTCTCCGTGTGGCCTCGCTCGTAGAATTTCCTCATCCTTTTAATGTCTGCAGGATCTAGGACCTGTAGGTGGTATTTTCTCTTTAATTCTTCATATCAGTAGGTTATGTCTTATTTCTTTTTTTCTTTGTCAATTATTATTTTATTGCTAGAGCAAGATTTTGGTTGTGTTGACTTTTTCTCTTTTTTTATTTGTTTTCAGTTGTATTGATTTCTGCTTTTGTCTTTGTTACTTCTTCGCTTGAAGTGGGCTTATTTTGCTCTTCTGTTTTTGGGTTTCTTAAGGTTTTTTTAATGTTAATATTTGATTCTATAATTTACCTCTATGTACTGCTTTAGCTTATCCTCTGAATTTTGATATGCTGCATTTATTTTCATTCAGTTAAACTTTCTAATTTCCCTTAAGACTTCTGTAATGTATGGATTATGCGGGAGTATGTTGCCAAGTGATTGGAGATTTCCTGTTATCATTGTATTATTGATTTCTAGTTTAATTCCATTATAGTTAGAGAATATATTTTGTATGATTTAAATCCTTTTAAATGTGTTTTTTTTTTTCCTGAGACAGAGCCTCAAGCTGTCACTCTGGGTAGAGTGCCGTGGCATCACAGCTCACAGCAACCTCCAGCTCCTGGGATCAAGCGATAAAGGGAGAAAATATTCAAAAGCAATATATCCAACAAAAGGGACAAATGTCCAGAATCTAAAAATAAATCAAACCAATCAGCAAGAAAAAACAAATAATATTTAAAAAAAAAAAAAAAGGGCAAAAGGCCTTAAATGTGTTACAGTTTGTTTTATGGCTTAGGTCTACCTTGGTAAATGTTCCACATGCACTTGAAAAGTATGTTTATTCTGGTATTACTGGTGGGATGTTCTAAAATTTTCAATTAGATAAGGTTAGTTGATACGGTTTTTCAGTTTGTTAATATCTTTATTGATTTCCTCTTAGTTTCACCAATTACAGGGAGAGGAGAGCTAAAGTCTCTAACTGTGATTAAGATTTGTCTATTTCTACCTTTACTTTCATGTATTTTGAAGTTCTGTTCTGAGAAATTCTTGACCAGGCCAGTGGAGATCTCCTGAGCCAAAATTATCTGTTACGGAAATTCTGAATTTACCAAAATAGCTTGACTTTAAACACTGCAGTGTGCTCATTCATTAGCAGGAAGCAGCACGGAGGAGGTGTGATTTGATCCGATTTCCAGTAGATCCCAAAGCGCAGCAACTGTGGGTCAGATGTGCTCCTTCCAGCAGGATCTCTTGAAGGGGGATCTGTGGAGTACAATTCCATGATAGCCACACATGGTTTCTTTTTTTTTTGAGACAGAGCCTCAAGCCGTCACCCTGGGTAGAGTGCTGTGGCATCACAGCTCACAGCAACCTGCAATTCCTGGGCTCAAGCGAGTCTCCTGCCTCCGCCTCCCAAATAGCTGGGACTACAGGCACCTGCCACAACGCCCGGCCATTTTTTGGTTGCAGCCGTCATTGTTGTTTGGTGGGCCCGGGCTGGATTCGATCCCGCCAGCTCAGGTGTACGTGGCTGGCGCCTTAGCCCGTTGAGCCACAGGCGCCGAGCCCACACATGGTTTCTTTTGAAAGTCTGTTGTTGGTCTTACATGGATTGTGGTTCTCTTTATGACACGGGCTTTCCCCACTCCACCCTCACCCCTGGTTGCTTTTTTTTTTTTTAATAATTTTATTCAATCATAATTGTGTACATTGGTGCAATCATAGGGCAGAATGTGCTTCATATACAATCAGAAACTTTTGATCGTACTGTGAGAGATAGCCCTCATAGCATTTTCTTAATCACTATATAAAGACATTGATACTCTACATTTGATAAGTTTCACCAGTACCCTACCAAGATACACCGTAGGTGTGATCCCACCAATTGTGTTTACATGGATGGAGCTGGAACATATTCTTCCTAGTAAGTAATTCTTGAGTGACTAGTAAGACGTTTACCCTGATAGACACTATTTATGAAACAGCAACTAATATCAGTAATAAACAGATTCCTAATGTTGATCCACTTAACAGTAGATAGAAGTTGCAATCAACCTACTTCCAGAAAAGCTTCCCTCCCCAAAATCAGAATTCTTCAAAATGAAAGAAATACTTTTGTTCGTGAGTTTGTTAAGGGATTTGGTTTTGCTGTAAGGACATTGACCCCTACGTGAGTGTGCCCTGCCTTGTTTTTACCAGATATCTGTTTGCTTCATTTACAAGTTCTTCAGTATATTCAGGAACTCAAGTGCTATTTTAATCAGTCCTGGAAGGAAATAACAGAGCAATTCATTACAGAGCTCATCAACCTGAGGAACTATTGTTTCAGATGTCATCCTTGAGAATTCTTCATTACAGCATGGCCTTCACATGATAACAAGCCCAGATGGTGCCACATACATCTGACTTTTTATTTTACATGTCCTACATTGAATTCACCTGGGAGGTAGGCCCTGGCAAGAAACTCTTGTTCAATTACTTACAACCTGGACGCAGCTGTGAAGTGCATGGTGCAGCAATCCCTATCATGTGTACAGGATTCCCCCCCCCCCCACAGGTCATGCATATGAAGAAATAACATTCATAGCTGATCAAAGCCCTAGAGACAGCCGCAGATCACACAGCACATGAAGCATCTGCTTGTCAGAGGGATGAAAAAATCCATTCTTACTCTGTCAGGGTACTGGCCTTCTGTTTTCTCTTACTGATTCAGCAAAAACATGCTTGCCAGCTTGGTATTCATGACTTCAGAATCCCTCTAAGTGTCTAGGGTACTGATTCTTTTTAAAATTCTTTCTCAGCTTTTCCTCTCTACCCTCATTCACCTTGACCTTTATGTTAATTCTAATGACACTTATCAAATGTTTCTTGTACTACTTGTTTTCCACACAGGCTAGTACTCTCCAGCTTGGGCCGGGTTGATCCTCTCTGGTCCTAGCATGGAATGACTTACTTGCTCTCATCACATCGAATACAAGCTGCAGCATTAAAAGCTCTTTTAACTGGGCCCATGTGGTGCCTCACCAGAGCTTTGGGAGACCAAGGCAGAAGGATTGCTTGAGGCTGTGAGTTTGAGAGCAGCCTGGGCAACACAGTGATACCCCATCTCTACAAAAATATTTAAAAACATCATGCAGGTGTCCTAGTATATACCAGGTAATTCCAGCTACTCATGAGGCTGAGGTGGGAAGGGTGCCTTGAGCTCAGGAGTTGGAAGTTGCAGTGAGCTATGATCACACCCCTGCATGCTATTGTGGGCAACACGGTGAGGCCCTGTCTCAAAAAAAAAAAAAAAAAAAAAGTTATGCGAATTATACTTTCCCCTTAGTTTTATTTTGCTATCTTTGTATGTGTAATCTACCCCTTGACTCTTTGCACACATCCGTAGAAACAGTACACTTTCACTACTTCAGCCTCTGTACTTCCTGTTAGGAGAATACGCAGGGAAAACTCCAGAGCTGTTGGGCAGGGATTATCCCTCCTGTCGATAGAATAACATCTCATCTCGTCGCTTGGAACAACCAACGTGTCTGGCCTCATAAATAAGGGTCCATCTGTCCTCCCAAACCTAAATATACTGCTCTGGGGCTTTTAGAGTATATTGTTCTGAAAAGAAGCCAGAGCCAGTTTAATTCTCGGACTTCTGCCACACCTGGATCTTTAGCGCTTTTCATCACCTCTTTCTCCAAATAGTACTAGCCCTGCCTCAAGAGAGCTTCCTAATTGACTAACTTCAAACTTTGGCCTCTATATTAATGACAGAAATTTTGCCAGATTTTCAGTATGCTCTTCTTACTCTACTCCAGCTCCGATTACTGTGTGTGTGTGTGTTTTAATCATATGCCTCTTGCACATGTTCTTTTCTTAGCAATTTCCCGCTGGGAATGGGACACTGATGTTAAATCTTTATAACTGATTGAAAACTGTTCCTAAGGTTAACTGTTTGATGTATATTTTAAGTCCCACAGTGTTACCTGCCCTGTACTATTCCTCTGGCAAGATCGTGTTATTTCTGAAAAGTTGTTGTTTTTCTTTTTTTCAATGTGTATGCTCCCACGAGCAGATTTGTGTTTTACATATTTATTTTTGCAGTTTTTGGCCGGGGCTGGGTTTGAACCCACTACCTCCAGCATATGGGGCCAGTGCCCTACTCCTTTGAGCCACAGGTGCCACCCTATTTCTGAAAAGTTTTAAAAAAACAGATTAAAAATTATTATCTGAGAATTGTAGTTGAAGAAGTCACTGTTGAAATTTGAATTAGTGGTCTAGGAAATCAAATAACCTAAAACGCAGAAGAAAAGATCAAAGACATATAGTAATATATCTTGTGGGAAAGATCAGATACCTAGAACAAAGAAACAATTTTAGAAGAAAATTTCTCTGAGCCAAATAAATATGTAGAAATGCAATATCTCATCAAGTTATAGGCAAGATGGATTAAAAAATGAATACATGTAGATATACTGTGGTAAAATTGCTAACTCTGGAATAAAGAGAAAGTTCTACAAGGCTTAAGATGGAATATATGTGTTAATCTGAAAGGAAAAAAACTCAAAGTATTCAAGTGGTGTGGACGAAATTGTTAACCTTCACTACTGGATGTCAGCTAAAAGGTGAAATCATATTAAGAAAATGGATCAGTGTACTATAACGTAAGAAAATTGTATCTAGCCAAGATATTTAGCTACTAGGGTAAAGAACAAATATTTGTGAAAAGAGAATTTATCACCTATACATAGTAGAATCTGATGAAAATTCTTGAGCACATATTCTAATGAAATAACACATGACTTATTAGATTCCTCAAGATCGGAAAAGATGAGGTAGGAAAAAAATGACATGTAGGACTAATTGATTCTCTCTCTCTCTCTCTGTAAATTGATAATAAGTGGTGGAATATATTTAAGCTAGAGAAAAGGATTCTTAAAATACAAAGACATGCTGTTGGGAATAGAGTTGAACTAAATGTATGAAACTATCATAGTATAACCTAGTGTATGGGAGTAATAAGGGAAAGCCATGGCATTGTGTTTTAAAGGTCTCATCTCAATGGCATGAAGGTATGAAACTGGGGGGAAATTGAGCATCTCTGTGAGAAGAAATAGTTGAAGAGTTGGTACATATTACAATAGAAAAACATACATCTGAATGTGATAATTTGGAAATAAGATAAACACCAGAGAAAAGAAAAGAAGAACATTGTGTTTTACGTATTGTCAAGGGGAAAGAGGAATAGTTAGAATGTTTAAAAATTGTCAAAGAAAGAAACAAAATAATAAATATCAAACAAAGGAATAAACTAAAACATATCAGTGGGCATATATTATATGTTGTGAGGCAACAGATAAAAAAGCTAATAAAAGATAGACACTATCATATTCCATTGCAAATCAAAATCCAGTTATATATGGTTTATAAGAACTATACAGACAGGCTAAAAAATAATGGAGCAAGCTAACAGATACTAAGGAATGAAAATAAAAAGAAAACAGGGATTCAGTATGAGTATTAGGGTGAAATCTAAGAATAAAAAGACTAAATAGGATAAAAAGAGATTATGTGATCCCTAGAGCTATAATTTATAAGGAAGATATGACATCCATAAATCTTTCAGGGCCAAAAAAACAGTACATCTCAGTAAACAGTACATATATAAAGTAAAAAGTATTAGAAATACAAAAACTTGATTAATGTACCCTGTTAGTAGAATACTTTACTTGAAGCTTTTAGACTAAATAGTAGAAATTTATTAGAAAAAAAGTAAAAACAGAATTAAATAATACAATCATCAAGTCTATTTTGTAAATATTCATACATCTTAACATTCTTTAAAAAAAGAAAATATAATTGTGCTATATGTCCTTAGAAGATACACAAGAATTTAACAATTATTTGGCACAAAGGAAACCTTCACACATTGTAGAAAAAGAAGAGACATGGCAAATCATATTTTTTATAATAAACTAGCAAAATTAAAAAATATGACTGAAGAATTTAGTTATTTAATAAGCTTCTTATATAGCTTTTTATCTAAAAGGATACCAAAAGTAAAATTCTGAACCATTTACACAGCAATGAAATTAAAACGTTGTGACAAACTTATAAGACACAGCAAAAAGCTTAATCAGAGGACAATGTATAGTGTTAATTACCTTTATCACTTAAGAACAAAGATTGAAGATAAAGATGTTCAGGAAAAACCCTTATGAGTTTAATTAGCAAAAAGTAGGAAGCATGTATATAGAAATATATGAAAATTGAAAATACATGAAAAATAATTGTAGCAGTGAAAGAGATGACACAAATTATAAGAATACTACATTAACTCAATAGCACAGAATTTGAACACCCAAATAAAATATACTCAAATGGATCCAAGAAATAGAAAATGTACATAGAAGAGATTGGAAAGGTAATTAATTACCTAAAATTTAAAAATAACATTAAACATCACGACAAACACTAAGATTATTTCTCAGCTAATGTCTATTGGCCATTTATATATTAGATACTTGTGATGTCAGCTAAATCAGAAACTTTCTAAATTCATTTTATGAAGGAGCAAGAACTGCAACTTAAAATCTGGTAAAGATAACTCTATATTTCACCTATGAATATAGATGGAAAAATTCTCTATGTCATACAGCATGATCAAGTAAAATTCATCAGCATATAAATGCAAAATAGTATGAACAGTAGGGGTAATTTGAGTAATGCAAAGAATTCAGTGATCAAGGAATATAGCAGCATCTCGGGAATACAAAATCAATACCCACAAATCAGTAGCCTTCATACATGCTAACAACAGTCAAGCCAAGAATACAATCAAAGACTTTATACCTTTTATAGTAGCTTCTAAAAAAAGATGAAATACCTGTGAATTAATCTAACAAAGGATGTGAAAGATCTCTATAAAGAGAACCAGAAAAGAAATACCAGAGTATGATAACAAATGGAAGAACATGCCATGCTCATGGCTGGGAAGAATCAACATTGTTAAAATGTCTATAATTCCAGCCTTAAAGAAAGATGGAGACTTTACCTCTTTCATGTTTACATGGATGGAGCTGGAACATATTCTTCTTAGAAAAGCATCTCAAGAATAGAATAAAAAGTATCCAATGTACTCAACACTACTATGAAGCTAATTTATATCTATCGTATGAAGGCTATAACCAAACTATAGCACAAGAATATGGGGAAAAGGGCAAGGGAGGGGAGGGGAGGGGTGAGGTGGGGGTGGAGGGAGGGTAATTGGTGGGGCCACACCTACGATGCATCTTAGAAGGGTACAGGTGAACCTTAGTAAATGCAGAATACAAATGTCTTCATATAATAACTGAGAAAATGCCAGGAAGGCTATGTTAATCAGTTTGATGAAAATAGTTCAGACTGTATATGAAACCAGCACATTGTACCCTTGATTGCACTATTGCACACAGCTATGATTTAATAATAAAGATAATAAAAACAAATAAAATGTCTATACTACCCAAAACAATCTACAGATTTAATACAATCCCCATCAAAACACCAATGTCATACTTTAAAGAACTTGAAAAAAAATAGTACACTGTTTCATGTGGAAACAGAAAAACCTCCCAAATAGCCAATACAATTCTTAGAAATAAAAACAAATCTGGAAGCATCATGTTACCAGACTTCAGGTTATACTACAAATCTACAGTGATTTTTGGCAGCACAGAAATAGAGACATAGATCTATGGAATAGAACAGGGAACCTAAAGATGAACCCAGTCACCTATTGTCATTTGATCTTTGATAAGCCTAACAAAAGCATGCCCTGGGAAAGGAATCCCTATTTAATAAATGGTGCTGGGAGAACTGGTGAGCCACATGCAGAAGACAGAAACTGGACCCATATCTCTCCCCACTGATAAAAATTGATTCTTGCTGGATAAAAGATTTAAATTTCAGACACAAAATAATAAAAATTCTAGATGAGTGTGGGGAAAACACTTGAAAATATTGGTTTGGGAAAAGACTTTATGCAGAAGACACTCCTGGCAATTGCAGCAACACCAAAAATAAGTAACTGGGATTTGATCAAGCTGTTAAAGGTACCACAACCAAAGCAAACAGACAGCCTTCAGAATGGGAAGAAGAGTTTGTGATCAGATAGACGCCTAATTACTTGTGAGAAGCACACGTTCTATTCTCTTCCTCCATCCAGGTTTTTCAGGGGCACAGTCTCACCTAGAAAGGCCACCT
>CAUYRH010149312.1:0-14918 GCA_963574655.1 Perodicticus potto
AGTCCCAGCTACTTGGGAGGCAGAGG
The DNA here is from genome assembly GCA_963574655.1 of Perodicticus potto. Lineage (NCBI taxonomy): Eukaryota > Metazoa > Chordata > Mammalia > Primates > Lorisidae > Perodicticus > Perodicticus potto. Next base: position 27 of record CAUYRH010149312.1, read on the forward strand.
CAAGAGACTCGCTTGAGCCCAGGAATTGGAGGTTGCTGTGAGCTGTGATGTCACAGCACTCTATCCAGGGTGACAGCTTGAGGGTCTGTCTCAAAAAAAAAAAAAAAAAAACCAAAAAGTATGCATGCTAGTACTAGTAGCAAAGCAAAATAAATGTGAGCAAATATTTTCATAAAATATATATCAGGTAGCAATTTATAAACTTTTAAAAGTTAGAGGACAATAATTTTAAAAATACTACAAAATTGATATTAAAATATCACTAATATTTTTAATAAGTGCATATATTTTTCATTTTTAATAAATAAAATTGCCTATATAGCTTGCATAAGTGTATTCACATCTTCAAACTCTGTGTCAAAATTTTTTTCCTGTGGGTCTCATATTTCTCTTCCACAAATTTTCTTACCCCCAATTTTTCCAAGATTATAACCCTTAGAGTAGGTGGTGCTACTTTACCATATATTAAACAGTACAAAACAATGTCCTTTAAAACTAATATATATATGTAGCATCTGTCAGAGACTCTGAATTAATTTAAATATTGCCATTAATGATATATAATAAGAGGTGAATGAGGCCTTTTCTGGAGTAAATCAGTTTGATTCCAAAGGTTGTTGAAGGTTACTAACAATTGTTGCTGAGTCAGTGTTTGGCCATTAAGCAATTCTAGTTTTTCAGAAGATTGACTCAACTGATTAAGCTTCATTGATGAAACTGGATTTGGAGGTTATATAGTTGTCTCTTTTTAAATCTTTTGTTCTTCAGAATAACAAAGTCACCTGTTATTTTGTTGTATTCCATATTATATTTTAATGCATATTTCAACTAGTATATTAATATGAGTTTTAAATATTGACTTTTCTATTAAAAAAGCATTATCTGTCGTTCTAAAATTTAATTACCAGATGCATATCTTTTTAAGTTTCCTCCAAGGCTTGATTTAAGCTGTGTTATGAATGAGCCTGCCTTCACTCCATGAGGATAATATGTTTATTAGAAACTATAGTCAGAAATTGGATGTTACCCAGCAATTGTACTTAAATTAGATATATAAATTATCTCCTTCCTCAAAATTAAGGTATATCTTAACACGATCCCTTTGATGGATGCCTACACAACACTTGAAAAACACATGATTTGGATACAGAATGAAATTATTCCGAAACATAGAAACATAGGAAATTCAACTTTAAATAGGCTAGGAGATCATAAAACGGAGCATGGTTGCAAAGTGTAAACAGTGTCTATACAAATCAAATTAATAAAACTTAATTTGATAAGAATATCCTCAATATGAATACACTTATATTATAGCAATACTGCTGCATCCTTTTTATAAGTATTTGACTTTATTTTAAATACATAGGCTGATTTGACTCTTTACCTGTTCTGATTGAATAGTTTGTGAATTCTAAAGTCATTTCCAACAATCTAATTGTATTGAGACACTTCTTTATTCCTAAATGGTTTGAAACACATTATAAAAATTATTTCACAAGGCCCACTAGAGGTAAAAGAAGCACCTGTATTCAATTATAACTAGCATTTAACTAAGACTTGACAGTTTATAAAGTTTTTTGCAATATATCATTGAATTTGTAGTTGAGTAAAGTTCTTACAATTATTAAAATCAGACTGTATCTAATTTTAAAATACTTAATATTCTTTTTAAATTTCAATTTATACATTTTTATTGTGAACTGTGTTTCTGTGGATACAATAGAATGTGTGTGTGTGTTTTTTTCTTGTTTGTGTATGCATGCATAATCATGTCTTGGAAAATTATCTTTTAACAATCATATGTTGGCTACATTTTAAAAAACTGTATATTTCGTTTTGACAATACAGTAGATATTTAATTTCCAGTTTTATTTGTCTTTAAATATCATAAGCTGATTATTCAATTTTTAAACTACCTATAAAAAAGTGTAAGATGGTTAATTCATGTATCCCCAACACTTATTTCAATGATATAAATACCTTATACTTGCTAAACCTTTATATTGACAACATTCAAAATGATGTTAAGTACTTTCATAAGGAAATCTACCAATGACATAAACTTTGGTAAAGAAATATACATTTTAACCACTCTAATAAGTATATACACAGGAGATGGATTTCCACTATAATTTTGTTAAAATGAACAAAAGAACCAAAAGGCATACTGACCACTCTTTTCTCCAAACTAATTGAACTTATTGCACAGAAAATTAGATCGGGCAGTCAATTATATAATTAGAACATGATCACAGTTTGCTGTTTTAAATTTTACATTCATTTACATTGGTATTTTTCTACTTAACTAATTATGTTTTGCTCCTGTTAGTTAGGTATACATAATTACATTACGGTTCTAATAGTAGATATATTTTGCCACAAGGAAGGAATCTCTCAGTTCAAGTTCCTTTCAAGACTTTTGTGTAATCAATTCATTCTGAGTTATTTATTCATCTTCTCCCTGTTATGCAAAAGCATAGTCAACCCTGACAATACTAGAATCTACAATTTCTTAAAGTTTAGATCAAGGTGTGTCTATTTCTTGATTTTGCCTTGATATTGTGATGTACAATTTATTGGTTACTAGAATAAAATAACAGATGATTTTGAGAGGAGCAGCCTTTGCTCTGTAAAAGTTGTCTGCTTCCGCAAATAGTAATTGATCTACATCTTACTTCCACAGCAGTGAGGTGGCATAGTATAAGCGGCCTTGCTTTTGGGTCGAGAGGGGAATAATTACAGTGTGGACACTGAATCAAACTCTTCCACTTACTATTGAGAAAGAGAGAGACCGATCTATTTACAGACCTTGTATGAAGGAAGATCTGTTTTATTTTTTCATTTAACTCTTCCATGGTCACATCCATTATTTGATCTCCCCAAAACCTGTCAATGGAATACATTTGACCCATTTTCATCTTCTTGAGTAGGGAACTATCTCAGGGAAAAAATGAATCTGTATTCTGTATCTTATACTTTGCCCTACTGCCATATCCTCTGCAATGTTACAAACTTATTGCCCCAATTATTTCACTAGCTTTTTGTTGTCCATAAAAAGATGGCTTTACATATCTTTGGAACTTCTCAGTAACTCCAGGCAAAAGGAATACACGTTATGAGAATTAAAATTCATTAGCTATATAGTTAAGAAGTAAACATTATTCTCTTAAGTTGTTCCAAACATTTTAACAGCAGTTTTGTGAATCACATAATAATTATACTTACCTTAGAAAGAGATTGATGATTTAGATTATTTTAAATAATTTCACTTTTAACTGCAGTTTTCTTTTCAAACACTGCATGAACTGCCACGAAGTAGGTAACATTTGAAGATCTGAAAACTGTCTCATATAACCAGCATGAGATAGTCCACACACACGGTGCTGAAGAAATATCTGAAGATTTCAATTTGTTAATAAGCTGCAGGTGTATTCTGTCTGGCGGTTAATTATTTAACATCCCAGAATAACAGGATAAAATTAAGGAGATGTTTAACATGTCATATTACTTGAAATTTAGCGTCTTTCTCACAAGGGTTCAAAATATCTTTTCAAAATTTAATTTCAAAAGGTGTGATGATGCTTCTGTAATTATCTTTTGTGTTTTTCCTAAGATCGAAAATGAAAGGAATAACCAAAATTGCTAAGCATTTATACCCACGAGATACAGGATAGCCATGAATTTGTGATCAAAGGCAAAGACCTCTAAGGTACTTATTTAATCCAATGAAGCCAAATATTGAGGAAATTGCCTTAAAGAGAAATGCTTGCACTATTTTTTCTTTGTTCTGTTTTAAAAGAAGTAATTCAATCAGCACTTTGGTCTGGGGAATAGTATTGGAACTAGAATCTCACCTGAATCTATTCAACGTAAGTGATGGCGGATCAATTCATTGTTTTTAAGTTTCTATGTTCACAACCCTACTGAAGTCATTCTGACAGAGATCATTAGAAAAATATAAAATCTCTTCAATAGTTATATCCTCCCAAAGTGACCTAACATGTTTTATTTTTGCTAAATGGCTTCAACTGAAATGGTATACTAGTGTGAAAGAGATTCAGTAATCAGGACAGTTTAGAAATACCACAATACGCAAGAGATTCAGTAATCGGAAATAGTTACACAATAAAAGACCACAGTAATATATTATTCTGAAGTTCCTTTCATGGGCGGTAGGATAGATCATGATGTTTTGTTCTATGAAAGGAACGTTTAAAACAACTGTGTAGGAACATGAAAACAAAGCAATTTATAGGAGGTGTTTCCCAGCATCTAAAACAAAAATCTGGATTACTCTTACGTCTTTACTTTTGTCTAAAGAGAGCCCAGAGAATTTAATGATTTATACATTGGAATGATGTTGAGCCATTGAAGGTAATAACATTAAGAGTAAAAAATAGGTTACCTATGAGATGTTTCTTGTGGATTTGATAAAAATTTGCCTGTTTATTAAGACATCTTAAAAACCTTGTTTTTAAGAATAAATTAAACTAAAAGAAAATATATAAAAGATTTTTTTTCTGGAATGACATAATCAGCATTTATGAAAAGTTATGATTTGCTATGTATAGTCGATTTTTGCCAATGAATTAGCACAGGTAATATTCTCCACTACATTTAAGAAACTGATACTCTGCAGAACTTAAGCTGATTGCTACATTTAGTTCATGTAAATTATTTATCAAATACCTTATGGTATTTTTTAAATACCATATACATTAATCAAAATACATAAAACATTCAAAAATATATATTGATAAACAGATACCCCTTTTTTATGTCATTTTTGTGTCCTTCCAAAAAAATCTACATGGTGAAATTCTAACTGCTGATGTGATATTAGCACGTGATTCTTTGGGAAGTAATTAAGTCATGAGGGCTCCCACTCTTACTAGTACCCTTAAGAAAAAGACCTCAGGGGGCTCTCCAGTTCATCTTTGACTGGATAAGGATACATAGGATGTCAATGGCACCAAATTCATTACGTTCCAAAGACTGGTGCAGAGCAAATTTCAGAGCACTATCTCAAGATTCTCATTAGACTATGGAATTTGATAGTTATAGTCACTATCAATCAAAAGTAATAAAAGTGATTTTTAGTAATAAAATTTATGCTTTCATTATCTTTATGGTACACTTAAAATGATCATGAACTAAACTCATTTATTCTACTTGATGTAATAAACTGAATTTATTTGACCAGAACCTGACCATGCTAGCACCCTGAAATCTGATTTCTTGCCTCCAGAATAGTGAGAAATTTCTACTGTTTATAAGCCACCCAACTTGTCATAGTTTGTAACGGTAATCCAAGGTACTGAGACCCTTTCCCTTCCCTGCTAGGGTTTTCCAAAGATTTAGCACCCACAGGATATTTTCTAACACCTACTTGGGAATTACTTTATTTTTTTTTTCATTGCATTCTTGAACATGAAATTAATGAAACAATCCTTTTCTAAATTTTTCATCCTCTCCACTCCTTTCTTGACTTTTTGGATTACTTTTATACTATCATCTAAGAAGCTATTCCAATTTCATTTAGGGATCCTTTTCTGACCCATCTTGAGTGGATGTTTGTCCAACATGATGCCATATCCACCCACTTATTCAACTTCCTTGGAAATCACTATGTTCTGTTTGTTTTTGTCCTAGTCATCACTTCACCCAGGCACATGAGTCAGTCTGGTGCATTGCTGATAATCATTTATTGAACTGGTAAAGTCTTTAGTTAGAATAGTAATGCCTTATAAGGAAAATTATTGTGTAACACTTGACTGCACCCTGATTTGTCAAATAGCATAAAGATATAATTACAGAAAACAATGTCTGGCCTGAAGAAAATAGAAGAAATAGTCAGCTTATTGCATGGTCCATAGTTAAACTTGGAAATATTCCAGTCTTGTCTCACTTCAGTTCTGATCTCAATAAATAGTTCCCATAAAAACACTCTAATTTGCACACATGTATATTAATATGTGGTTTTCAATTTCTGCTTGATCTTAAATATATTGATTTCGCTTTGTAATTTTGTAAAAATAAATTTAAATTGTACCTAGTGTAATCATATTTCAATGACTGGTATGAAGCAAAGTTTACAACCCTAGCCCAAGATAATCATCAGAAGACAGACTTTGATGGTTATAGTCACTATCAATCAAAAGTAATAAAAGTAATTTCTGACTGAACAATAAAATTTATGTTTTCATTAGTTTTCGGGTACACCTAAAATGACCATGAAATAAACTAATTCATTCTACTTTATGGAATAAACAGAATTTATTTCACACCATTACTAACGATTCTACTTTAATAGATTTATAAATTGCCAAATAACATTCCTGAAGTAGTATTCAGAAATAAATTTTCCACCTAAGGTTTTATTTCTTCTCTTGTCTTTTGCCATGGAAATGATTATTTAAATGTTCTGTTTGCCCCTTTACTTTTTCTCACTATATATATTAAGTTATATTAATAATTTTTTAATTACCATGGACAAATTCATTTAGGTAATATTTGCATAGTTAATTTTCCTTTTGGTTAAATCTACATTAGATATTAGATACTTTTATTAAAAACATCTATGTTATAAAGCACTTATCTCATAAAGTAATTATACCTTGTACTTGTGATTACCCACAGAAGCTGTTTCAAATATTTTTCATTCTAAAACTTTCACACTTTATTATTGTCTTGCTAATTTTTGTTGGCAGATTAATAACTATTTCTTACTTTTGTAATTAGTTTTTAATGACTCCAGGTCATTTTTTAGAACTGAATCGCCCTACATAACAATGAATGTGGCCATTGAACACTTGAAATGTGACTAGTGCAGATGGAAAGTATGAAGAACACACGGACTTTCAAAGACAAGGATCAGGGGAATCATGCAAAGTATCTAATAATAAGATAATAAAACCACCGTAATATATTGGATTCTCAAACATAAAAATTCATATTAGTTTTTTGAGCTTTTTCAAAGTGGCTATTAGAAAGTATGGAAACACATAAGTAGAAAGCATTTGTGGGTCTCATGCTGCTCTAGCTTTTGTCCAATTTAGGACAAAATTGCATACCATAGACCATATTTTTCTTTAAAAAGTCAACTACTTTGTTTTTGATCCGGAAAGGACTTTTTAAAAATATATCATTTTTTGCTTCATTAATACCAACTTATTAAAATAATTGATCTCTTCAAACCTGCCCTACGCCTTGTCTACTTGATATGTGGAAGGAGATTGCTAAGAGTGTGTGTGTGTGTGTGTGAAGAGAGAGAGAGAGGGAGAGGAAATTTGGAAGGTTTAATGTGTTTAATGTGTCAGGCCCTCCCTTCAGTGGTATTATATGAGAAATCTCATTTTAATCAAATGAAGTCCACATGAGAAAGCTATCATTTCTATCTTGAAATGAATTTCTGTCTTTGAAGACAGAGCAAGAATCTTGAAGAAGATTAGAAACTTTTCTAACATCTATTTCTCTAAGGAAAACATTTTTTGATTGACAAATGTTTTACTATGTTATAATAATGTACCTATTTTGTGAAAAATAATGTTAGTGATACCGATCCCTTCAGCATTATAATTTTCAATATTCTCAAAATTTTGTTGAAATCTCTCTCTAGTTTTCTGAGGTTTATCTCAACAAATCACTAGAGGCTACTGCTGTTTTTTTCTTATCCATTGTTATTATTTTTATAGCAATCTATAAAAATCAATGAATATAAATCAGAGTGTTTTTAAATTGTTCCTAATATCACATACACTTATTTAATGAATTCTCAGAATAATTTGGATAATAACAGCAGAAAATACATACTACTACTGCTACACTTTAGTTTATAACCGTATATGGTGACAGCATATCCCATAAATCTGGTTTCAGTATAACAAAATCTTTTTGTAACCAATGAAAAGAGATCTTAGACATTGAAAATATATACAGTATTTATAGTTATGATAAATGGTGATATCCCAAAGTAAATTATAACAAGAATAAGCATAACTTCAGATTTAGCGCAAGAATAATGGGATTAAAGGAAATTACCTTTCTACTTGACCATAAGATACACTGCCTGGTCATTCATCATGAAAATTCAACAGGCTGGCCTGTATCTTAAGCACACACAGAAGAGAACTCTGCAGATAAATCTATATTAGTCTACCATGGAGTTTGCTCCATAGCTCTAGAAAACTCCCAGCTGGATCATGCAAATGTGTCTTGTTTGATTTTCCTAAATGGGTGAAATAAACTATGGTTTATTAAATGGTATCTTTTATATATTCCAAAAGTAACATAACAGTTTTATTTTAATTTGTCAGTATTTATAATATTTTAGAAATTGCCACCTATCAAATATTTAAACTAATAAACTTTAGATGTCATCTTAAAAAACTTTATCAGGCTCTAGTTTTTTCTTTTTTTTTTTTTTTGAGACAGAGCCTCAAGCTGTCACCCTATAGAGTGCTGTGGCATCACAGCTCACAGTAACCTCCAATTCCTGGGCTCAAGTGAGTCTCCTGCCTCTGCCTCCCAAGTAGCTGGGACTACAGGTGCCCGCCACAATACCCGGCCATTTTTTGGTTGCAGCCGTCATTGTTGATTGGTGGGCCCGGGTTGGATTCGAACCCGCCAGCTCAGGTGTACATGGCTGGCACCTTAGCCCGTTGAGCCACAGGTGCTGAGCCCAGGCTCTAGTTTTCAAAATACTTTTGGAGGTTAGAAATTAAAAAACAATGAAGGCTGTTACTCTACTTCTATTACAAACCTACTAAAATACAAGTTTTTATCATTTTGAAAGTGTTGATTCATACTATAAACATTACTTACTTAATTAGCATTAGTAAATTGAATTTTGTATGATGCTTATTATCTTTCTCATCAGAAAGTAATTTCCAAAATTATTTAAAGAGTTATGAAAAATAGAGCATTTTTATGCCAATGCTTCACATCATCCTAGTTTTTCATCTACTACTCTTATTGTAACTTTTTCTTTATAAATTTTTTCTGATCCACATTAAAAACTTTAGGAAATATATTCCATTGCATTGTTAGAACTCATGTTTAATAGAGACAAAAAGTTATTTGTTTACTATCTGAGCATCGTATTTCCTCTGGAAGTAGCTATGTTTGTTCAAGAAATAATTTGACATTTCTATTTACAAAAAGTTCTCATGAACATCAGATATGAACAGCAGATGTGAAAGTGAGCTAGAGAGAACATCAATTTGGAAAAAGGTCCAATATGAATAATGGATATTCATAACTCAATGCATAACTCAGTAATGAATCATATAGTAAAAATCAACCTCTGGGTATAATAGCCAAACACTATTGAAAGAAGGGTAAATATATTTCAATTGTCTCCTGTACCTTATCATAGAGTATTCCCATACAGTTGTCCCAAATTTGAAGTTAATATAAGTGCAGGCTGGAAAACATGAAATAAATTGAAAGTACTGAAATATTAAAAATATGCCAAATGCAGTAGATGGAAGAATCTGGAACTAGACATACCATTTTTTTTTTTTTTCAGAGACAGAGTCCCCTCGGTAGAGTGCTGTGGCATCACAGCTCACAGCAACCTCCAGCTCTTGGGCTTAAGTGATTCTCGTGCCTTAGCCTCCCTAGTAGCTGGGACTACAGGCAACCACCACAACACCTGGCTGTTTTCTGTTGCAGTTTGGCCGGGGCAAGGTTCAAACATACCTCCCTCTATATCTGGGGCTAGTGCCCAACTCACTGAGCCACAGGAGCTGCCTGACATGCCATGTTTTTTTTACATCCTTCCTGCAAGACTCTTCAGATAGTTGGTTAGGGTGTTCAAGTTATGAAAATATTTAAATGGAAATTTGAATCAATTTTATTTTAAATTTCAAGGAGACAGAGCAGCCTCAGTAGATATGACTTGTGTACAATATGCCTGAGTGAAATGAAATGAAATAAATACTATGTTAATTAAGCTACTTTTATTTCTATAGTCAGTTGTAGAAGTTTCCTTTGGTAACTGTTAAAAATAAAATGTGCTATGATTTTAACAGTCCTCTGCATGAAGTACAGTTTAAATACTTCAGTTTTGTAAAAATGTGATATTAATTGGCTAAGACTGCCAAGGCAATTATAATATCTGTGGGTGGTTTGAAACTGATACTGATCATGTTGCTTCATCAAGTCTAAGAAAATGATACTGCTTTTTTTGTCTGAGTAAATTCTAAGCAAGTGAACCAGGTAGTACTATTCTATTGGTACAGGGTTATTCTCACTCAGTACTGGACAACTGACTCCCATTTTCCAGACCTAAATAGTTTTCTTTTTTCCTTTCCAAATTGCATTCTTTGAATACCCCCTATTGCTTTTTACAGGAACAGAAAGAACTGCGTTGATTAAATACCCTCATTAAGTCTCCAATCAGCATTGAAGTCTGCCAAGTCCTGACCAAGAGTAACTCCCCCCAAACAGTATGAGAGCTCCCAGACAAAGGACTCATGTGGGTTTTTCCCACTTGGGTCTACCCCCTCCTCCAGAGGCTCAGGTTTCTTTCATTCTTTTTATTTCGTTCTAGCTAATAAAATCCTATCTTATCACTGATCTCTGGGGGCCACGGGTTCATTCTTCCAATCTCCAAGACCAAGGACCTACAGCAGGAAGAAACTCCAGTAACACTATCAGCAACACTTCTGGAGTTTATACAACATTAATTATAAAATGAATTAAATATACTTTAATTCAACTCCTCGATTTTACTCATAAAGAAATTGTGGTCTGCATAATTTGAGTCACTTGTCCAAATATTTATACAAGGTCGAGTTTCTAAGGTCTTGATTTATTTCTCTGCCTTCTAGCTTACTCCACATTCCTTTCAACAAAGAATAATGCCTAAGATTCAGTGAAAAAGATATCAGTAATTCGTTACCAATATACTAACGATAAAAATGGAATCAGAGTAGTATTATTGTAATCTCACTTGGAAAATATTTATATGCCAGAAACTCAATAGAATACTCAATAATTATTTAGTAATTCATTCACTAAATATAAACTAAAATTATAGAGTATTTATAAAAAAGATCAGAAATAAATTATATTTAATTTTTTTCTTGAGTTTAATATTTAAAGTTTCATGTAGCATCATCACTTACTTGTTACAGAAAACCACAACACACAATTTGAGGATATTTTATAAGGCATAGTATATTTTTGGACAAAATTAAGATTATCACAGAAAGTGAATTGTTAAGATGTTGTCTCTAAAGAAAATACTACTTTTAAATTAGTATCCATAATAAGATTATACACGGGGACTATAAAAATTTAGTTAACAAATGTATGGCACCTAAAACTGTGGATCAGATTCAAGTTCATCATTGTAGATAAAACAAACTATCTAAAAGTGATTTTAGACTTTAGCCCTGGTGTCATTAGACTTGGTCTATGATTTTAAGAAACTGCTTCAATTTTGGAGCATAAATTTCATCCTCTGAAAGGGAAGAGAATTATATGCAATTACTTCAGGTTTTCTATCTTCTCTAAATTTATATGATTTAATACTTAAATATCATATCCAAAGAGTTGTTTTAAAAGTGAACAGAAAGCACAAGATCACTGCAATTGTTTAAGTTACAACAAAAATATGGGTTAAATAATGACTTAGCACACTGTTATGTTTTGAACACGTGCCCCAAAGTTCAAATGTTGGAAAATGAATAGCCAAAGCATCAATGTTGGGAGGAAGGGTCTAAGAAAAGGTGATTAGACCATGAGAGTTCTGCCACTGATACAGGATTCCCCTGAGAGAGGATACCTGAGAAGGGTGAGGTCTAGGAGAACAGTTCTTCTCAAGGAGACCACAAGGATACACCTGCAGGGTCCTCTCCATGGTGACTCACCTCTTAGGAATTTGTAAACTTAACTTCCTGGAACTTGGAAATTTCCAAGTTCTGTGAAATCCTCTAGTTCTGTAGGGGTTGGAATAGCATCTCCTGCTTGATTCAAACTGGCCAATGAGAAGGTACCCTTGGGGTGGAACTTTTTGGCTGTTGATAAAAAGGGAAAGATCAAGCCAGACGGGGAACATGGCCATTTGGAATTCTTCTATGCCTAAGCTCCTGCTGGTGAATAAAGCCCTTCTCTTATAAATGTGGTGTTTGGGTGCTCATTCTCTCCTTTGGGCCTCATCTTCCTGCAACACCACGACTCAGGGCTGGATAGGGATTCCCCTATTTTCTTGGCCCAGGTGAGCTCAGAAATCAGACCCCAATTTCCAGGCCCAAACAGGTTGCCTTTACCAGGCCATTGATTTGCTAAATATCCTCAATTCAGTCACCAATCAACAGTGGGTTATAGGCCACATCCTCTGGGCTCTAATAAGATCAGGAACAAAAGCAGCCTGAGAAGGTTTTTTGGGTGGTTCCACCTTGAGTAGGGGACACACCCTAATCCCTTCCCTGAGACAAAACCCCACAAGGACCTGATAAACTTGCCCTAGGGGAGGAGGGACTGCATTCATTCATTTGTTAATACACTCATTAACCTTGAAAAGATGTTTGTCCACCTACCAAGTCCTGGCCAAATTGTGATATATACACCCCTAGACAAAAGGCCCATGTGAGAGACTTCTCCTTTGCCAAAAGCTCTGGTGGTTTGCACTCCTTCTGTATTCCCTTTTGTCTAATAAAAATCCTGTCTTGCCACTGATCTGGAGTCTGTGGGTTCATTCTTTGAATCCCCCAAACCAAGGACCTACTGAAGAAGAAATTCTGGTACACCACCATGAATGTATTAATATGTTTATCATGACATTGGGCAAGTTATTCCAAGAGTGGGTAATTATAAAATTACACTCAGCCCCCCTCTTGCCTTTCTGCCTTCTGCCATGGGATTAACATAGTGATAAGATGCTGGCCAGATCCAGACCTTTAACACTTGGAATTCCCAGCCTCCAGAACTGTAAGAAATAAGTTTCTTTTTTTTACAAATTACTAATCTGTGGTGTCTGCTATAGCAAAACAAAATGGACTCATGTACTCACATTTTCTAATATGGTGGATGAAATCAAATTATAAAATATATATAGTTGTGTAGTAATAAGAGGAGTCAGAAGGCTTTTAGGCAGGGTCAGGAAAATAGGGCCCAAAGAAGAAGGAGGGTCAGGAGAGGAGGTTAGGCACAGCCAATGATACAGTGTTCCCCTATTCAAGGCTGGACAAGGACCCCTGTTTCCAGATCTAAGTGAACAGACTTTTTCTCTCCAAACTGTACTCTCTGAATACCCCTTGTCATTTTTTCTTATGGGGGGAATTGCATTCATTTGTTAATACCCTCATCTGGTCCCCAATCAATATTGAAGCCTGCCACATCCTGGCTGAGTGTAATTCCTGAAACAGTATAGAGTCCCTAGGGGAAAGACTCATGTGGATTTTCCACTTGGTCTCCACCCCCCACCTCTGCCAGAGGCTCTGGGGCTTTTCCTTCCTTCTAGTCCATTCTATCCAATAATTCCTATTGATACAGGGTTTTCCCATCCAAGGTTGGAAAGGGAAGAACATTTTTGAGGCCACATTTTTGGCCAGGACTTGGAAGACTTCCCCGGTTTTCCTAGTCTTAGGTAAGTTCATGAAAGCAACACCCTGACCTTTTGCCTTGAACTTGAAGGGTTGCATTCATCACTTTGTTGATAACACTCATCAACAATGAAAATGTGTTTCTATTTGCCAAGCCCTGGCCAGGTAGAAATTCTCAAGATCTAATACCCACATAGCAATTCCTCAGTTAATTCTTAGTTCTTCCCCCCTGCCAGAAGCTCTAGTGCCTTTTTCTTCTTTTGTATTCCTTTCTGAATTCTAAATAAGATCTTGTCTTGCCTGACCTGTGGTCTGTGAGTTCATTTTTTGAACCCCTGAGACCAAAGATCTACTAAAGAGCAAAATTCCGGTAACACTATCTTATCACTGACCTCTGTGGTCTGTGGATTAATTCTTCTAAACTCCAAGACCAAAACCTACTGCAGAAATTCTGGTAACACCAACAGGCCTAGAAAATCCCCAGCTGGAAGTTTCACCACCACCACAGAGTGACCACTTGATTTTACTGGAACTTCTTCCTGAAGTAGGTCACTGGTCTCAGAGATGGGCAGAATGAACCCATGGCCCCCAGAGATCAGTGCTAAGGTAGGATTTATTAGCAGGGAGTAGAAGGAAGGAAAATCCTAGAGCTTCTGGAAGATAGGGAGTCCTAAGTGGTAAATGCTCTGTGAGGCTTTTGTCTAGCTTTTATACTGTTTGGGGGGAGTTACACTTGGCCAGGGCTTGGCCAACTTCAATGGAGATTGGTGACTGAGGGAGGGTATTTAACAAATCAATGCAGTTCTTCCTCTTCTGGGGAAAAGTGACAAGGGATATTCAGAGAGCGTAGTTTGTAGAGAAAAAATCTGTTTAAGTCTGGAAGATGGGAGTCAGGTGTCCAGTCCTGAGTGGGAGAAACCCTGTATCATTGACCTATGCAGCCATTCGTCACTAGCTGTCACTGGGTGGAACATGTCAGGAAAGAAGACGGCCATGGAGACTGGGTAAAGGAAGCCACCAGTAAGTGGAGGGAGCTAATCACTAAGAGCCATTTTAATTCAAAGAGCCAACCAGAGTGTGACACCAATAAACAGGAAAACACCTAAGGCTTAAAAACTCCTAGACAAAGGGCGGCGCCTGTGGCTCAAAGGAGTAGGCTGCCAGCCCCATATACCAGAAGTGGTGGGTTCAAACCTGGCCCAGGCCAAAAACTGCAGAAAAAAAAAAAAAAAAAAAAAAAAAACCGGCGTGTTAAATTCCCCAGTGTCGCAGGCTGCGCGGGGCCCCGCGGGGGGGTGGGGGGGTGGGGTGCGTATTTTTTGTGTTGATTGTACAA
>CAUYRH010149316.1:0-21872 GCA_963574655.1 Perodicticus potto
ATTTTGAGACAGAGCCTCAAACTGTCACCCTGGATAGAGTGCTGTGGCATCACAGCTCACAGCAACCTCCAATTCCTGGGCTCAAGCGAGTCTCCTGCCTCTACCTCCCAAGTAGCTGGGACTACAGGCGCCCGCCACAACACCCGGCCATTTTTTGGTTGCAGCCATCATTGTTGTTTGGCGGGCCTGGGCTGGATTCGAACCTGCCAGCTCAGGTGTACATGGCTGGCGCCCTAGCCCATTGAGCCACAGGCGCTGAGCCTATTGCCTTTATTTTTATTATAGAGATCCTAGTGAGTGTAAAGTGTATCTCATTGTGCCTTTAACATTTCCCTAGTGACTAACGATGTTGAACATCTTTTATATAATATTATATCTATACCTTTTTGGTAAAATATCTGTTGAAATAATTTGCTCTTATTATTGAGCTGTAAGAGTTCTTATTCTAGACACAAGTTCTTTATCAGTTGATTTGCAAATATTTTTTCCCAGTCTGTGGTTTGTCTTTTCATTGTCTTAATATCTTTGGAAATGTAAAAGTGTTTAATTTTGATCAAGTCTAATTTATCCATTTTTTCCCTTTTATTGTGTTTTGGGGTGTTATAGCTAAGACGTCTTTGCTTAACCCAAGGGAAGGCCTAGTTTTGCCAGGCACACACGTTTATATGTTGATCTTGTTTTAGAACTAGCTTTCTGAATGCTTTTTGAAATAATACTTGAGGGCCTATCTGATGAGAAACAATTCAGAGCTGATAATCAGTTTATCATGAAAATAATAATAACTGGATGGTGCCTGTGGCTCAAAGGAGTAGGGCAGCAGCCCCATATGCCAGAGGTGGCAGGTTCAAACCCAGTCCCAGCCAAAAACTGCAAAAAAAAAAAAAAAAAGAAAGAAAGAAAGAAAAGAAAATAATAGTAACTAACATTTATTGAACTGGCACTTGGCTGAACTCTTTTATATTTTCTTGGTGAGACAGGGTCTGCCTCTGTTGCCCAGGCTAGAGTACAGTGGTACAGTCATAGCAGGCGGCAACCTTCCAGCCTCAAGTGATCTCCCACTTGAGCCTCCAAGGTAGCAGGGACTACAGGCACACACCACCATGTTTGGTTAATTTTTCTACTTTTTGTAGAGGTAAGGTCTTGCTATATTGCTCAGGCTGGTCTCAAAATCGTGGCTCCAAGCAGTCATCCCACCTCAGCCTCCCTAAGTGTTAAGATTATAGGCATAAGTCACCATGCCATGACATACCTAAATCTTGAAATGAATGAATCTCAGTTATCTCCCCCAACCTGTGAAGTAATCACTGTTATCATAGTATTAAAGATACATTGAGGCACAAGAACCTAACAAAGCAGTGAAGTATGAGCTATAACCCAGGCAGTCTGAACTGAGAGCCCGTGCTCAATCTCTCTGATACACTCACTCCATTGTGGGTAATACTTAAGCATCTGGATTCAGAGTTCGATGAGCCTCATCTGATCGCGCACGCACAAGCCTCTTGATTCTGAGCTATACTTGGTGGGAGCTGTGGGATCGACAAGTCCTAAGTAATTTTTAGGGGCATAGAAAAGCTCTTACCGCGGCCTGTTCTACCTCGTTATTAAGTTTGTGTCTTCAAGGCTCCAGCAGTTCCAAGGTAAAATAATAGTGATGCAAGAATTCCGGCCAAAAATGATGGGAACTTTGACCAAGTGGCCAGAACCTGAGGAGGGTCCCTGATACGTAGGCCGGTGCCCTAGTTTTACAGCAATAAATAGCTAAGAACCATCATGGGACATTTCCCCTTCAAGATTTCAGGACCGTATCTGTTAAGAACACAAAGTAAGGCTCGGCGCCTGTGGCTCAACGGGATAAGGCGCCAGCCACGTACACCTGAGTTGGCGGGTTCGAATCCAGCCTGGGCCCACCAAACAACAATGACGGCTGCAATCAAAAAATGGCCAGGCGTTGTGGCGGGCGCCTGTGGTCCCAGCTACTTGGGAGGCAGAGGCAGAAGACTCGCTTGCTTGGGAGGCGGAGGCAGGAGACTCGCTTGAGCCCAGGAATTGGAGGTTGCCGTGAGCTGTGATGCCACAGTACTCTATCCAGGGGGACAGCTTGAGGCTCTGTCTCAAAAAAAAAAAAGGGAACACGAAGTAAGTGGGTTGGGGGGGGTGTGGGAGGAAAACCTCTGCTCAACCTGGGCCAGTAAGAATGTGGGTATGAGGTAACCTAGGTAACCAACGACCAATAGAAAGACACCATCAGTGACCAATAGAAAAGGGCAATACTGCCTGGAGGCTCAGAAGGGCCAATGAGAGACTTGCAATCAATTTCAAATGGCGAGAGTATTTAACCCCTGCAGGCCTTTGCTTCTCTGAGAGCTGCCCGCTTCCAGCTCTTTTTGGAAGTGCTCTAAGCTTTCTCTTTGTTCTTCCTAAATAAAATTGCACTTTGTTAAAGTGAAAATAAAAAGAAAGAAAAATTCTTATCTATATAAAAAATTTCTTCATTAACTCTATGACTGTGGTCTCCAACCCCCAGGCCACAGTCCAGTGTCAGTCCGTGGCCAGTTCGGACCTGGGCCACACATTAGGGGGTGAGCACCGGGCAGAGGGAAGCTTCATCTGTGTTTACAGCTGCACTCCATTGCTTGTATCAGCGTTTGAGCTGCGCCTCCTGTCAGGTAATTCTCCACTTTAAATTCTCGTAGCAGCACTGAACCGTACTGTGAATCACACATGCACGGGATCCAGGTTGCGAGCTCCTTATGAGAATCTAATGCCTGATGATCTGGGTAGAGATGTAGCAGGCTTGATTGCAATGGGCTCCATGAACCAGGTGGAGCGCCACATCCCCACCTGGTTCATGGAAAAATTATCTTCCACAAAACTGGACCCTACTGCCAAAAATGTTGAGGGACTGCTATTCTACATGTATAGTACATGAAATTTCTACTTTTGAGAGTCATGTGTTTTGGGATGAAGCATTAGCTCTGCAAAGT
Organism: Perodicticus potto; assembly: GCA_963574655.1. Classification (NCBI taxonomy): domain Eukaryota; kingdom Metazoa; phylum Chordata; class Mammalia; order Primates; family Lorisidae; genus Perodicticus; species Perodicticus potto. The sequence continues at coordinate 2,985 of CAUYRH010149316.1, forward strand.
CCTTGAGAAAATTCATGTCAGCATAAGGTTTCACTAGATGTGAGTGTGTTCCTTGTCTTTCTAAATAGGGAGAATCGTGTTTTTAGGGGCATACATTTTGAAATTTGGGCTTCTGGGTTCACAGTCTGTGGAGCTTTATCTGTGGGAAGGGCAACCTGGATTGTGGGTGTCTCATTCCAGAAATGTTTTTCATTTATATCTGCCAGCTACCCACAAGGGTATTAACAGCCTAAAACCACCTTTGGATGTTAATATCCCTGCACAGGGGACCCCAAGCATCACATGCAGTGTAACTTCCAACCCTAGAACTCTGTGAGGAAAGGTTTGTGGTTACAAATTCTCATGGACGATGTCTTCCCCATGTCCTGTCCTAAGCATCCAAAGCTGAGGCCTATGCAGACAAGCTTCCTTTTCATCCTTCTTGGCCAATAGGTATGATTTTCTAGTGCACTTTTTTGAATCAGCACATATCCCTTTGAAAACCCCAGCTTTGTGTTGGTAATCAATTCTAACTCAATTTTTTAGGAGAAGTCAAAGGTCTTGTCTCCTGGCCCTGGGAGGCCCTTAAACACAAATCCCTTGTCACTAAAACAGGTACAGCTCACACGAGGGACTCCAACATACCATTTTCTTACCCTCAGACTTTTAGCTGTGTCTTTGTTTTTGACCTCCCAGGGTTTCCCTTATTTTCTTATAAGATCAAATATAATATTTTAGCTATAATTTAGATCTTTTGTTACGGAAAGTTGTTCAACATATTCTGCTATTTTTTTGGAAATGGAAATCAACCAAAACCACATTTTATTTTTATATTTATTTATTTATTTATTTTGTGTTTTTTTGTCCAGGACTGAGTTTGAACCCGCCACCTCTTGCATATGGAGCCAGTGCCTTACTCTTTCAAGCCACAGGTGCTGCCCGCAAAACCACATTTTTATAAGTCTTCAGGTAACCAAGCAATCAATGGGTTCATTGCCTGATGCACTTAGAACCAAATATCATGGCACCAGCTTTTGAGAAAAGAAGAAGCTTTATTGTTAGTAGACTGTCAAGCAGACAGAGAAAATGCTCAGATCTGATTTTCCAAGGTGGGGGCTGGGTTCAGTTTCATAAGCATAGGGTTCTGTAAGCATAGGGCTTTATGAGGCATGATCTGATTGGATCTTGCAATGAGGTGAGGCTGAGAGGCATGATCTGAATGGATCCTGCTGAGGAGTGACGCCAGGGATCAATCTGATTGGATCCTGGATACTGTCATGTAGTGTGTGCTTCTTAATTCAGTCCCTGCTCCTGGGTTTAGCACTTAGGTTCCACTGATGGTTGCACACTCAGTTCATCTGGGCATGTTTGGGTTGACTTTCAACCTGGGAGTCTATGCAAACTGAAAAACAACTTACAACTGTGTTACATAAAAGGCTCACCAGATTGGTCTGATGTGGTTACATTTGCATTTTCTTCAACATGCAACATCATATTGTGCACAGATTGATCACTTATTCGTAAATAACGATTGAATGAATGTCCATGCTATTCCCAAAGGATAACATCACATGAAAGCGAATTCGATTATCATATTTTAAATTTGCACGGATGTACCGAGGATGGGGAGTTCATACTCGGCCCTGGCCAAACTGCAACAAAAAATAGCTGGGCATTGTGGCAGGTGCCTGTAGTCCCAGCTACTTGGGAGACTGAGGCAAGAGAATCACCTAAGCCCAAGAGCTGGAAGTTACTGTGAGCTGAGGGTGACAAAATGAGACTCTGTCTCTAAAAGAAAAACAAAACAAAATAAATTTGCATGGATGCCACATTCATTCTCCTAAGGAACACAACATGTCTATCCCAGGGGAGCTTTAACAGGGAATAGAGAAGAAATGGAAGACCAGCAAGATTCAAGAACAAGAAGAGGGCAAGGTGCAGTAGCTTACACCTATATTCCCAGCATTTGGTGAGGCTGAGGCAGGAGGATTGCTTGGGGCCAGGAGTTCAAGACCTGAAAAAATAGATCCTGTCTCTACAAATTATAAAAAAATTAGTCAGGCATAGTGATCCTGTAGTCCCAGGCTAAGGCTTGACCCCAGGAGTTCAAGGTTGCAGTAAGCTATGATAAAGCCACTGCACTGCAGTATGGGTGACAGAGTGAGACCCTATCTCTTAAAAAAAGTAAATGAATAACAAGAAGAGGTGCCCAGGGAAAGGGATGAGGTTGTCAGGAGGCAGGTCACTGTAGTGTCATTCAGGAAAGGAGAGTCTGGATACCCAGCCCCAACTGCAAATTACTATATGGAGAATAGTTTCTTATCACTTTCCCACTGATTAAGTCTCTCAAAGTTTCACGGGAAGATGCAGCAATATATGAATAGAAGTAAAGCTTGCTTTCCTCAATTTTTTTTTTTTTTAGAGACAGAGCCTCATTTTATTGCCCTTGGTAGAGTGCCGTGGTGTCACAGCTCACAGCAACCTCCAACTCCTGGGCTTAGGCGATTCTCTTGCCTCAGCCTCCCGAGTAGCTGGGACTACAGGCGCCTGCCACAACACCTGGCTATTTTTCTGTTGCAGTTTGGCCGGGGTTGGGTTTGAACCCTTGGTATATGGGGCCGGCGCCATACCCACTGAGCTACAGGCACTGCCCCCCCAATATTTTTTTTTTAAGAAACAAAATGTCTTTGGGGGAAATTAGGAAGAGAAAATAAATCCATGATTTCCCTTTCAAATTTGAAAGTTATGAGACTTAGAAGGGGTAGACATGGTTATTCACTCTTCACACACGTTTGTGGAACACGTACTGAGCGTCAGGTCTATGCTGGACTCCAGGGCCATGGCTGTGAACACGGTATGAGGGCTGGGCCCTGTGGCACCTCCATTCCAGCAGGGACAGACATTTTACAAATAATCACAGAAATAAATGTGTACACATAGACGGTGAGGAGGATTAGGAATGGAAGCCCATTTAAGTGTGTAGTGAAAGATGACCCTACAAGGGGAGGTTGATCCGGAAGAGGTTCAAGGAGCGTCCAGGAAGGACTCTCTGGGGAAGGAACTCTGTGCAGAGACCTGAAGCTTGGGCCCAAGTTAGACCAAGAGTGTGCAGAAGAACAGGCAGCTGAAGGAACAGCCTGTGTGAAGGTGCTCATTACTAATAAACTTATTCGCAGAAAATACTGAAGCTTTCACTCCATTATAATAATAGTGGCATTTTGTGGCTTTCTGGTTGTTTTCCTAGAGTTCGGCAGGGTGGCATCATTATTCCCACTTTCAGGATGAAGATGCTAAGTCCCTGAGTTGTCCAGCTACCTGCCCAGGTCACACATTTTTTTCTTGTGAAACAAGAGTCTCACTCTGTTGCCCCAGGCTAGAGTGCTGTGACATCATCACAGCTCACAGCAACCTCAAACTCCTGGGCTTAAACAAGCCTCTTGCCTCAGCCTCCTGAGTGGCTGGGACTACAGGCACCCACCTCAGTGCCCAACTAGTTTTTCTATTTTTGGTAGAGACAGCGTCTCACTCTTGCTCAGGCTTGTCTCGAACTCCTGAGCTCAAGCGATCTATCCGCTTGGCCTCCCAGAGTGCTAGGATTACAGGTGTGAGCTACTGCGCCTGGCCTAGGTCACACATTTTAAAAGTAGTGGAGCTGGAGGTTGTGCTCCTCTTAATTATCTCGCGTTTAAAAGGAAACTTTGAAAGATCCCCAGGAAGGAGTGAGCAGCAGCAGTCTGCCAGCTTGTTGGACACCCAACAGAAATAACTAGTATTCTCTCAAAATAAATGGCATTTTGAATAGGACAGAGGCTCGAGAGGAAGAGGTCCTGGAGGGAGATTTAACTGTAAGCCATCATCATAAATATAACTTGTTTCATCGGAGCTGTAATAAGGTTCATCTGGGTGGAATGAACTAAGACGCCACTGTAGAGAGTGCTGGTTTTGCTGTCAGAAATTGAGTAATGCAGTGTTAGTGCTACCGCTATTGACAACAGAACAAATTTCTATGGAAATTACTTTTAATACTGAGTTACTACAACTTAATGGCCACATTTCTTTTTAAGATTGGCTAAATCAAAGAACACTAACTCCTCTCATCATTCATAAAATTAAAGATGCAACAGCAAACAGGGTTGAAAAACCAGCATAGTCAATGAAAAGCCCTGTGTTGTACCTTTCCTTTAGTTGCTAGGGATACTTTAAATATGTTCTGCAAAAGTTTCCAAAGCAGTGTTTCTCACCATTTTTGTAGGGTTTAGGACAGGATTGAAGAACCTTTTCATGTTGGAAGACCACATTCAAGAAACTTTAATTATGTACATTTTAAAATTTATATTATTTTGTAAAAATCTAACTTCTAGGTATTTAATAATTACAAAAAAGAAAAATATTTGGTTTTGGTTTTGGTTTTTTCATTGGGAGCAGAGGCAGCTGCCTTTATTTGGGGACCATTGGCCAGATGGCTTCAATCAAAGGCCACACACTTGATCTTTTTTTTTTTTTTTGAGACAGTCTCACTATGTCGCCCTTGGTAGTAGAGTGCTGTGATGTCACAGCTCACACCAACCTCAAACTCTGGGGCTTAAGTGATTCTCTTGCCTTAGCCTCCCAAGTAGCTGGAACTACAGGTGCCTGCCACAAAACCCTGCTATTTTTGGTTGCAGTTGTCATTGTTTAGCAGGCCCCAGGCCACCCTCGGTGTATGTGGCCGGCGCCTTTACTCACCGAGCGCCAAGCCCATACACTTGATCTTAAAGTCAGTGCCAGCTGCCATGTAGTTGATGGCCTCCAGGTTGAGCGGGTTGGGAACTTGAACGTGTAACCATCTGGCAGGTTGATGGTCATGGTCTTCGTGGTCGAAGCTGATGCACACCTCCACAACACTTCCAGACCGGAAGGGAAAGACAGACTCCTGCTGGTCGGCTCCCAGGCCCCACAGGCCCTGCTGTTGCACCTGCTGGTGTTGGCGTCCCTGTGGGCATTGAAGCGGGGGTTGACATGCAGGCACAGGTTATTGTTGTCTTTACCCAAGTTCAGCACAAAGCTCTTTGTTAGGGGGTGGGCACCTCACCTGTCACTCTGAGGCACTCTTCAGGTTTGAGACTCAGGTTGGTTGGTGACTAGATCCCGAGCTGTGATTAAGTCAGGAGGATGTTCAAGACTGCTGCACCAGCTGTCTGAAGATGATACCCCAAATAAAGAAAACTATTTGCTAATTTTTAAGTTAACTAACCTTTTGATGACTTTGTTATGTCTGCTTTTTGTTGGAAAGCATTTGAATATTTATTTGCAGCATGGAGGTTCACAGTTTCAATTGATCCTCCAGATGGTATCAGTCACCTGTGACTTTAAGAGCATCTTGATTGGGTTAGGTAGGAAAGTGTAGAATTACAGCCATAAGTGGTTGAAAAGCAAGAAAGCATTGTTAGGGTATGTTGCTGAAGACCTGGGTATTCCACATTTTTCCATATTTCAGTTGGATCTTTCTTAGTATCAACCAATGACTTTAAAATGTCATCCACTGAGAGCTCAATCAATTCCATCTCTAGTTCTTTAAGTGCCTTGTTGACATCAACTAGGTGAGGCTGAAATACTAATTTAAGTGTGATGTCATGACTCTTTAAGTCAGTGAACCTTTCATTGTACTCTTCAATTAATAGGTCTATAATATAACAGCTGTATATTCTTCAAATGATTTGCGTATAGCATCCTGCTCATCAATGACCTGTGCTAACTGGGGAAAATGTTCAACCAAAATTTCTTTTGGAGATAGCTTTTTCAAAATGCTTGCATTTTTTTGGTCACATATCATATATAGACTTAATTTTACCTTGCAAAGAAATATTCATGTTGTTTTGATTTGACATGATATCACACAGAAACACTGCATTCCTATAGAAATTTTCTTTCAGGCTCGGCACCTATAGCTCAAGCGGCTGAAGTGCCAGACACATACATGTGAGCTGGCGGGTTCGAATCCAGCCTGGGCCCACCAAACAACAATGACGGCTGCAATCAAAAAAATAGCAGGGCGTTGTGGTGGGTGCCTGTAGTCCCAGCTACTTGGGAGGCGGAGTCAGGAGAATCGCTTGAGCCCAGGAGTTGGAGGTTGCTGTGAGCTGTGATGCCACAGCACTCTATCCAGGGTGACAACTTGAGGCTCTGTCTCAAAAAAAAAAAAGAAAAGAAAAGAAAGAAATTTTCTTTCAGTAATTCAGATTGCTGATTATGTTCCTCATAAAATTTAACTCTGTTCGCTCACAGATAAAAGTTTGGCTAACACCTGTTATAACTGTGATAACTAACACACTTTAGAATGATATGGCAAATCCACACCACCCTGAATACCTTATCATTCAGCTCTAGCATGTTAAGAAACTGAGGATGCTGTGTTGCATTTCCATGGATGTATTACAGTTAACAATACTTATAACTTGTTGTAAAGTATCACTTAAAATAATAGCTTTATTACAGAGATTTTGCTGATGGAAGAAATAACGAAAAGAAACGAGAGCACTTGGATCCGTTAATACTTTTCTTATCTGTGCAATAAACCCTTCATGTTTTCCATGTTTCCCATCTGTACATACACTCAGTAACTTTACCAAATTCAGTTAAACTTCACAACATTTTTTTTTTTTTTTTTTGAGACACAGTCACACTCTGTCACCCTGGGGTTGAGTGAGGTGGTATCATCATAGCTCACAGCAACCTCAAACTTTTTTTTTTTGCAGTTTTTGGCTGGGGCTGGGTTTGAACCCACCACCTCCAGTATATGGGGCCAGCATCCTACTCCTTTGAGCCACAGGCACCGCCCATAACCTCAAACTTTTGAACTGAATCAATCCTCATGCCTCAGCCTCCTGAGTACTACAGGTACCCACTACAATGCCAGACTAATTTTTTTCCCTATTTTTGTAGTAGAGCCAAGTTTTTGTCTTGCTCAGGTTGGTCTTGAACTCCTGAGCTCAAGCAGTACAACCTCCTTGTCCTCCCAGAGTGCTGGGATTACAGTTATGAGCCACCGGGCCGCAGCCTACTTTACAACATTCATCTTAATCGTTGAAGATATCTATTCTTCATGTTCTGATTGCAATAGTGCCCAAACTATCTCTCTATAACAAAGAAAATCTGTTGTAACCCTAATGAAGTATTTTGTAAAAATCTACTATGTACTGGGCAGCATCTATGGCTCAAGGAGTAGGGCGCCGGCCCCATATACTGGAAGTGGTGGGTTCAGACCCAGCCCTGGCCAAAAAAAAAAAACAAATCTGTGTACTTAATAATTACAAAGAAGAAAAATCTTTGGTTTTGGTTTTGTTTTTTTCAGAGGGGGCAGAGGCAGCTCTTTATTTGGGGACCATGAACCAGCTGGCTTCAGTCAAGGGCCACACACTTGGTCTTGAAGTCAGTGCCAGCTGCCATGTAGTTGATGCCTCCAGGTTGAGAGGGTTGGGAACTTGAAAGTGTCACTATCTGGCAGCTTGATGGGTAAGGTTTCAACCTGAACCAAATCAATAGTATCAGTTGACTCATCCAAAGTGATTAAATAATATATATTTTCCTTTCGAAGCATTGCATGAAGTTCTGTTAAGTTGAAGGCTAATTCATGCTGCTGATCAGTTATGGTTATCCTTAAAAAAGGCAATGGTTTGCGCTTTGAAACATTATGAGGTCTAAGCATCCTACAACTTCGACAATTCGTTCTTTCCCAATTTCTACATCAGTGAATGACTGGCTTCCCTTTTTCCCCTAAGTATATGACATACTTTATAAGGTGCTTCAGTGACATTCTATCCAGATGGTATTGCAGCTTGAAAGAAGTGTCTTAGATTTTGCTTTTCATTTTTCAATTTCTGCACCTCTCCTACTAATTTAAAATATTTGTGGTCCTTATGAGTATTGTGATGCTATTGAACATTGAATTTCTTTATTATTATTATTTTTTTTTTTTTTTGAGACAGAGCCTCAAGCTGTCACCCTGGATAGAGTGCTGTGGCATCACAGCTCACAGCAACCTCCAACTCCTGGGTTCAAGCGAGTCTCCTGCCTCCGCCTCCCAAGTAGCTGGGACTACAGGTGCCTGCCACAGCACCCGGCTAATTTTTGATGCAGTTCAGCCGGGGCCGGGTTTGAACCTGCCACCTTCGGTATATGGGGCCGGCTCCCTACTCGATGAGCCACAGGCACCGCCCGAACATTGAATTGCTTTAATGTTGTTATTGCAATATCACGAAGCAAGTAAATCATCTTATTTTTAGCAAAAACAAGATAATATTGCAGTTCCCAATCTGGCTCAGCACCCATAGCACAGTGGTTACGGGGCCGGTCACATACACCAAGGGTGGCTGGTTTAAACACGGCCTGGGATACAACAATGACAACTGCAACAAAAAATAGCTGGGTGTTGTGGTGGGCACCTGTAGTCCCAGCTACTTGGGAGGCTGAGGCAAGAGAATCACTTGAGCCCAATAGTTAGAGGTTGCTGTGAGCTGTGACGCAACAGCACTCTACCCAAGGGTGACATAGTGAGACTCTGTCTCAAAGAAAAAAAAAGTTTCCTTCCTTCAGTGTTCTCTTAGTCTACTTTGACATGAGGGGCTGTGAAGGAGACAGGATTTAAGAAATACTGTCAAGCTGTGCGACTGTTCACAAATTCCACTTCAAACAGAAAGTCAGTGCCTCATTGTCAAAAGCTAATAACAGACTGGCATATTTGACTCCCATACCCCCATAAACTCTTGCCAACCAGCCTCATGTGGTAGTGGTGCCAGTTAGAACTAAATCGTGAATGTAGCAGCCATCAATTTAGCCCTGATAACCTACTAATTGTGCCTGGTTAATCTGGGAAGACTATTTTATTGAAACTTATTTTGTTCTTTTGGTTGATTTTAAAAATAAAATAAAAATATAAAAGATGAACAAAAATGTATTAATAAAAATAGAAAGATTTATTCAGTAAAATTTGGATTCAGTCAAAAGACTAAACTTAAGGACCTAAAAGGCCATGTGTGGCCTGAAGGCCACAGGTTCCCCACCCCTGGTTTAAGATTTTAACATGTGAATTTTCAGGCAATACAAATATTTGGTCTATAACACATTCTCTGGGGAGAAAATTTATGTTAATTTAATATATTTAAGCTAATTAAAGTTAAAGTTCTATAATATGAAATGTATGACATATAATTTAATTTACTTTTTCTCTAATGAGAGAAATTCATTATTAAAGAATAAGATTTTGTCAGGGAGGGTTTGACTTTGGAGGGCCACACACCATTATAAATATGCAGGATTTTTTGGCTCCCAAGAACCAGTTTTTACTTCTCATCCTATTGAGAATTCATGGCCTGACGGAAAAACAAAGAAACACACACAAATTGCAAAGTTGTGTTATCTTATAGTCTTAAAAGGATTATAGTAAATGGAACCCAAATAGTCATTGTAATAGTTAATTTTATGTGTCAACCTGGCTAGCATTTGGTGCCCTATTATTTGGTCAAACACTCATCTAGATATTACCAGGAAGGTTTTTGTAGATGCAATGAATATTTACAATCAGTTTATTTTAAGTAAGTTACCCCCAGGAATGTGAGTAGGCCTCGTCCAATCAGTTGAAGGCCATAAGAACAAAATCAGGTTTCCAGAAAAAGGAATTCTGCCTAAAGAAGTAACAAAGAAATCCTGCCTGAGTTTCCAGCCAGCCTGCCTGCCCTACAGATGTAAAACTTGCCAACCACCACCATTGCATTAGCCAATTTTTAAAAATAAATCCATCTCCTTCTCACTATGTATATCTATTTATATCTATATAGATATCGATATCCCTGTCCACCTGTGTCTCTATCACTGTCCAAAATCATCTTGGTTTAAAAGGAAGAAAATGAAAATGAGCACCTGTTAGATGATGGTCGCTCTGAGCTCTCATTTGACCTCATGCTAATGTTATGGGTGGTGTAATCACCTCCGCTAATGCATGAAGAACCGGTTTAAGTACAACTTGCCCAAGGTCATGTGGCTATGAACTGACAGGACCAAGACCTAAATCCAGGCCTCCGTAACATCAGAGCACCAAGACCTAAATCCAGGCCTCCGTGACATCAGAGCCTCTGCTTTCCAGGCCCCTTGCAGTCCCTCAGTGGCCCTCCGTGCTCACTGATCGCAGAGTAGTTTCAGCTAAGCCCCACAAAGCCCTGCGAACACAACACTTCCTTAATGGAATCCATAATGCTAACGTTCACTGAATACTGACACTGCAGTTAGCATTTTGTTTGCATTATGTGTTTAATCCTCATAACAACCCTGGGAAGCATGGGCTATTATTGTTCACCTTTTATAAATGAAGAGGCTCTGAGAGATTAAGTGCTCTCAGCTGTCAAGAAGCACAGCTGTGAGTCCTGCTCATTTCGGTCACCCACCCAGTGCCCAGACTGTAACTACTACAGGAAACAGCTTTCTCTGACACTTTCTTTAGTATCTGTGCAGAGTTTGTCCTTGGGGCCATCTCATCTCTCATTACCTACCCCTCCACATTCTGGCCCACTCCCTTATTCCTATTCCTCACTATAAAACTTATATGTACTAGGTTGGCGCCTGTAGCTCAAGTGGCTGGAGTGCCAGCAACATACACTGGAGCTGACGGGTTCATATCCAGCTGGGCCTGCCAAAACAACAATGACAACTATAACTAAAATATGGCCAGGCATTGTGGCAGGCACCTATAGTTGCAGCTGCTTGGGAGGCTACAGCAAGAGAATCGCTTGAGCCCAGAAGTTGGAGGTTGCTGTGAGCTGTGATGCCACAACATTCTACCCAGGGCGACAGCTTGAGGCTTTGTCTCAAAAAAAAAAAAGAAAACAAAAACAAAAAAACCCACATATACTGAATCAGAGTTGGAAAGCAATCTGGTGAGTAATTATTATTATTTGTTTGAATTCCTAGCATTTGCCTATTTATTTTATTTTATTTTATTTTATATATTTTTTGCAGTTTTTGGCCAGGGCTGGGTTTGAACCTGCCACCTCTGGCATATGGGGCCGGCGCCCTACTCCTTTGAACCACAGGCACCGCCCCCCTAGCATTTACCTTTCAACAGAGGATACCTGGAAACACATAACAATAACCCCCCCAAAACTGAGTGGTGGCATTTCAGCAGAAAAGAAGAATTTCAGCAGGTGGATAAAGTATTTGGAAGCTCTGCAAGTCAGGCTACTAACAGGAGGTGGATGGTACACTAAAGTAGGAGTAGAGGAGAATTTAACAAAAGGACAATTTACAGAGGTACAAGGAGGGTTAAAGGAAATCAGTATGGGATGATGAAGCACCATGGGGCTGGAAACACAGGGAAACATTACCACCCTACACCTGTTAGGGGAAAGGGGAGGAACAGTCAGAGGAACCCAAAAGAGGAGCTGAAGCTTAGGAGAGACCACCTGGCAGAAGCTGTGGCTTTAGTAAAGACCTGCAGCCAACCTCTGGCCACACAGCAGGAAGGAAACCAAGGAAAGTTGCACCCCTCTTCCTGTCCTTTTCCCGTCCTCCCACTTGTAAGGGTACCTCCCATTGGCCATACCCAAACTGAAGCCAGGGGGCAAAGGGGCCTTTTGATGCAGTCCTTGGAGGTCAGACCCCCAAAGACAGAGCAGAGTGGAAAAGAGGAGACAGGGGAACTGAAGAATAGTGCTAAAGCCCAGCACAGTGGCCTTCCATGGCAAGTGAACACAGAGTCAGTTTCATAAATGAAGCACACAAGATGCCTCAGTTTTTATTGAATGGCTAGAAGAAAGGACACAGGCCATGAAGCTACACTATCTAGTTCAAAGGCTGGCCTGCCATTTCCTACCTAGGTGGCCTTGGTCAAGTTACTTAACCCTTCCATGCCTTGGTTTCTTCATCTCTGAATTCAGGATGATAACACATACTCATAGGGTTGTTGTGGGGATAAGTGAGTTGTACTTGAACACGGTCTGTGTGAATTGGCACCATCCTTACGACACTCAGGCAAAAAGCAGATGGAAGGAAGCATTGTGTGCCCAGGTTTTTACACACTAGGGGAAAAACAGACACGCCAGTCCTTACAACACAAGGTGGAGTGTGCTGTCAACCAAGAAACAGAAGCAGGGGCGGATCCTGTGCCTGGATGGTCAGGCAGGGCTTAGCAGAGTATGCTCTTACAGAATGAGATGATCATTCATGAGGTCTTTTTACTAATAAAACCAGAATCTGTGCTGAATCTGTACCGAGCAAACCATCAGTCAATACTTCCATACCTTTCAGGAAGAAAGGAAGTCCAGTTGGAAATTAAAAGGGACTGGGGGATTTGCCGGCTGTCAGAGCACAAGAAGGAACCCTGGAGACTCGGGCATAGCTGAGCAGTGCCTCAGGGAGCCAGCAGGTGGCATAAATAGGCCATTTATTTGGAGGGACTTAATTTGTCATTGTCTTTTTTGGATTTGGGAACATTTTGTTCTTTCCTTCCCAGTACACACCCTCCACCCAATTTAACTACAAAACCAGGAAAAATCCTTATCGAAAGACCTATTGAATATTCAAATACATTTTTTTCTTCTTCCCCCCACACCAGAGTTTGCTGATCAAGGTTAAGGGATTCTAGACATTTCTGTGGGTATCTACCACCCACTTTACCAAATATATGCACTCATTTCACCTACATTGTGGTTAGCAGTTTTATGTGATCTTTATTCATCCAGATTAGATTTGTTTGTGAATCAAGGCAAACTATTTACAATTGATATATTGTAATAACTAAGCACCTTTCTAGAAAGAAGCTGGAATGCTTTGCCAGTATGAACCCACATGTCTTAGCCCACTTGTACTCCTATAATAAAATATCACAAACTGGGAGTTTATAAACAACAGAAATTTATTTTTCACAGTTCTGGAACCTGGTAAGTCCAAGATTAAGGCACTGGCAGATTTAGTGTTTGTGTAGGGTCAGTTAATGTCTGTTCTGTGAATATGAAAATATGCTGCCGTGTCTGGTGGAAGAGTGGACGAGAACAAAGCTACTCCCTCAAGCCCTTTATTAGGCCCTAGTCCCATCCATGAGGACAGACCTCATGACTTAATTACTTCCTAAAAGTCCCAGCTCTTAATACTATCGGATTGGCAATTAAGCTCCAACACATGAATTTTGGGCAACAGTCATACCATAGCTCATGGGATTTACAGAAAGGTTGATTCACATGAACCAGCTAAACTCAATTTTTATTGTTCTGTTATCCAAATGAAAGAGGAAAAAAATAGTCCTGATGATTTCAGTTTAACCTTTGAATTAGATCTAAACTTTCAAAAAGCAGATGGAAGCATTCTTACTTTCCTTGGGATCTATGGAGTTGGTTGAGCAAAGGAGCCAATTATATAAGTTATCATAGTTCGCAGTACACAATAAAACTGTCCTTTTTATGTTCTTGTGGGCATTTTAGAAAGTTAATAATTTCTTTTCTTTCATTAATTATGAAAGAGAATAGTATTATAGAAAGCATAAGAAATACAAAAAAGATATAAAACCAGCACATTGTACCCCATAATTGCATTAATGTACACAGCTATGATTTTATAAAAAAAAGAAAGAAAGAAAGAAAAAACTCACCCTTAATCCCAGTACCTTTGTAGAAAGTACGGTTTCATGTACTGCCTTCATTTTCTTCTTCATTTCAATATATTTCTCATATATTTTTTCATGTGTTCATAGAACAGATATTAACTGACCAACTTTTATTTTGGGATCTGAAAATCTAATAGTAAACAATTAACAAAGCTCCTGATATCATAGAGTAAATAAGAAAACAAATTAATAAGTAAGTGAAATAAGGATAATTGCAGCTCTTTCACCAAGACTATGGAGAGAATTGAATAGCGTGATACGGAGGCTTGAGTCTCTTTTTTAAGATCAGTCACTTGGGCGGTGCCTGTGGCTCAGTGGGGAGGGTGCCAGCCCCATATGCCGGAGGTGGTGGGTTCAAACCCAGCCCTGGCCAAAAAAAAAAAAAAAAAAAAAGATCAGTCACTTAGGGAAAGCGTCATGAGAACACAATGTTGAGCTGTGACTCGAATTGCTAGGAAGGAGCTAGAATGTGAAGAGAGAGAAGGGATTTCAGGCAGTGGGGAAAGCTCATGCAAAGGGCCTGTGGTGCAAACGAACTGGGTGGGCAGCATCAAAACAGGTTCTGGGTGTCTGAGACACAGGAGGGACTAGGAGAGACGGAGGAGCTGAGGTCAGAGAGCCGGACAGAGGGTCAGGTCACGCAATCCTGGCAAAAGAGTGGGTCTGTATTCTGTTAATCATTGCACATAAGTTTTTTTTTTTTTTTAGACAGAGCCTCAAGCTGTCGCCCTGGGTAGAGTGCTGTGGCATCACAGCTCACAGCAACCTCCAACTCCTGGGCTCCAGCGATTCTCATGCCTCCCCCTCCCAAGTAGGTGGGACTACAGGCACCTGCCACAATGCCCGGCTATTTTTTTTTTTTTTGGTCGCAGCCATGATTGTTGTTTGGTGGGCCTGGGCTGGATTCACACTTGCCAGCTCAGGTGTATGTGACTGGCACCTTAGCCACTTGAGCCACAGGCACCGAGCCTGTTTTTTTTTGTTGTTGTTTTGTTTTGAGATAGAGTCTCACTATGTCGCCCTTGGTAGAGTGCCATGGCATCACAGCTCACAGCAACCTCAAACTCTTGGGCTTAAGCAATTCTCTTGCCTCAGCCTCCCGAGTAGCTGGGACTATGGGCACCTGCCACAATGCCTGGCTATTTTTTTTGTTGTTGTTGTTGTCATTGTTGTTCAGCAGGCCCAGGTTTGGTTCAAACCCATCAGCTCTGGTGCATGTGGCCAGTGCCCTAACCACTGAGCTATGGGTGCCAAGGCTGTTTGTTTTTTTTTAATATCAAATTAAAATGAGGGTATGAATTTTTAGGTTATATTGTTCTCACTTCCAAGGTAAAGTTCCTGTGGCAGTTGAGCCGCTCAGCCAGAGGGCGTGCTTGACACCCTCACTTTGTGCATGTTAGGTGAAATCCTGTCAATTGCCCTCCCTCCTCCCCCTCAGCCTCCTCCCTCCTCCCCCTCTGCCCTCCCCTTTGCTAGACTATGATTATGTTAATTGTTTATGTGGGCATGTATTGTTATATATTGGCTTCATATTAGTATGGTGTACATTGGATTTTTTTTTTTTTTTTTTTTGAGACAGAGTCTCACTATGTCAGTAGAGTGTCATGGCGTCACAGCTCACTGCAACCTCCAACTCTTGAGCTTAAGAGATTCTGTTGCCTCAGTCTCCCAAGTACCTGGGACTACAGGCACCCTAGTTCTTTGAGAATTCCCCATACTTCTTTCCATAAAGGTTGCATTAGTTTATAGTCCCACCAGCGGTGTGGAAGTGTTCCCTGCTCTGCCCATCCATGCCAGCATCTGCAGCTTTTGATGTGGGCCATTCTCACTGGTGTTAGGTAATATCTCAGAGTGGTTTTTTTTTTCTTTCTGTTTTTAGCTGGGGCTGTGTTTGAACCCGCCACCTCTGGTATATGGGGCTAATGCCCTACTCCTTTGAGCCACAGGCAACACCCCTCTCAGAGTGGTTTTGATTCACATTTCTCTGATGATGAAAGACGAGAAGCATTTTATCATGTATTTGTTGGCCATTTGTCATCTTCAGAGAAGTTTCTGTTAAAATCTCTTGCCTTTGGGTGGCGCCCCTGGCTCAGTGAGTAGGGTGCTGGCCCCATATACCGAGGGTGTCGGGTTCAAACCCGGCCCCGGCCAAAATGCAACAACAAAAAACAATAGCCGGGCGTTGTGGCAGGTGCCTGTAGTCCCAGTTGCTCGGGAGGCTGAGGCAAGAGAATCGCCTAAGCTCAGGAGTCGGAGGTTGCTGTGAGCTGTGATGCCACAGCACTCTACCGAGGGTGACAAAGTGAGACTCTGTCTCAAAAAAAAAAAAATCTCTTGCCCTACTTTTAAATGGGGTGATTTGCTCTTTTCTTGTTGATTAATTTGAGTTCTCTGTATTCATAGCATACAAAAATCTCCCATTCTGAAGGCCGACTGTTGCACATAAGTTTGAAAGAACACATTTATCATTCTACTTTTTCCCCTTCACATTATTAATATGCTTCACTTATGTCATTACATAGAATTCAAAGCTGTCATTTAAAATGAATAAGAACAATTCCATCAAGTGTACATTTAATAACTTAGCCATTTCCCCCACGAAAACCATGTCCTCTTAACATATACCCCCAAATGGCAATATGTGCTTATTACAAAACTATCTCCAGTTGAACAAGTGACTGATTTTTACTGACTCCGGTAACAATTACTGTTACTTATTTGATTTAGTTGCTATAGATTCTTTTGTTCCTCTTTTAAAAGTTAATTTGTAGGCCTAGTGAGGAGGCTCACACCTATAATCCTAGCACTCTGGGATGCTGAGGCAGGTGGATTACTTGAACTCAGGAGTTCGAGACCAGCCTGAGCAAGACCAAGAATGTCTCTACTAAAAATAGAAAAACTAGCTGAGGGGGATGGTGTTCACCGGTAGTCCTAGCTGCTGAAGAGGCTGAGGCCCAGAGGATTGCTTAAACTTAATGAGAGTTTAAGGTTCCTGTGACCTATGACACCATGGCACC
Organism: Perodicticus potto; assembly: GCA_963574655.1. NCBI lineage: Eukaryota > Metazoa > Chordata > Mammalia > Primates > Lorisidae > Perodicticus > Perodicticus potto. The sequence continues at coordinate 19,605 of CAUYRH010149316.1, forward strand.
CTACTAAGGGCAATAGAGTGAGACTCTGTCTTAAAAAAAAAGAAGAAGAAGAAAGAAAGGAAGGAAGGAAAGAAAGAAGGAAGGAAGAGAGAGAAGGAGAGGGAGAGGGAAGAAAAACAAAGTCAATTTATAGCTGGAGGATTTGACTGGTTGGTATTTTAATGTTGTGAAGGAATAGCAAAGTTAGACCACAGCAATGAGTGAGTCAAACAAAAAATTCATAGTTGTCTAGTCTTCACGTTCCTCCCCTTCTGAGATTATATTTATTCATAACAGGCTGAGATCAGGAGCTGCATTGTCACAGAGGCGGGAGGAATTACACTGAAGCTGGTGAGCATTGAGCTGTACTCAGCATTGCAAACCAAGGAAATCTAGCTGTGCTTTGCTTAAAAATGAAAGGACTCAGGAAGGAGTAGTTTCTGTAGTCTGCCCCAAATCTGCTAGGTGACAAAAAACAATGCTCCTAGGTATACTGCTATCGTTGTAGTCCTGTGAACGTGATTTAGAGAACAGCTTTATTGGGGAGCTCATTTGGTGATCCATAAGAAGGAACGTGATTTTTAGCAGTGGAAGATATAAATATGTACACCGGGTGAGAAAGCTAATTCCCTCTCTTTAGAAGTCGCCTACGTATTTATGGTTAGCTCTGATTTAGTTGTTATTTCTGACCATGGTCAGCCCAGGGCTGCTTAACCCACACGGTAGTTATGCCAAAGAGCCTGGGGGAGCAAGTGTGGCCATCACAGGATGCGAAGTCCTTGTACGCCGACGATTACTCGCTGAGTAACCGTACGTGGATGGAACCGCAGGAACAGGCCTGTTTGTCTCAGCAGCTACGCAGCAGTATTTTGTACACTTTTGGATATGCCTTTATTATATGATCATAAGTCCACTGTAAAGCTATATTTTGCATTTTATTGTTTGTGTTTTTCTTTTTTAAGACAGAGTCTCACTTTGTCACCCACAGTAGAGTGCTGTGATGTCACAGCTCACAGCAACCACCAACTCTGGGGCTTAAGCGATTCTCTTGCCTCATCCTCCCAAATAGCTGGGACTACAGGCGCCCACCACAATGCCCGGCTATATTTTGGTTGTAGTTGTCATTGTTGTTCAGCAGGCTGGGGCCAGGCTTAAACCCGCCAGCCTTGGCGTATGTGGCTGGCGCCCTACTCACTGAGTTACAGGTGCCGAGCCGCATTTTATTGTTAATATAAATTATCCTCTGTGCTGTTTGGCTTTTGATTTCTAAAACTGGAAAAGATTTTAGAGGTTATCTCAAATCTTTTATTTTTATAGATAAGAAAACAGAATCCAGACAAGTGATTCACTCAGGGTCACTCAGCTTACTAGTATTTAGAGGTTTCGATTTTTAAAAATATCCAATATCATTTTTCTTTATTTATAAATGAATTTTGTGTTTGACAAAGGCCAAGTTCATATAAGCAGATTTCAATGTCAGCATTTGAACCATTTACCCATGTGAACCATTTTTCCCTAAAATAAAGAAAAGACATTTTTTATTCATTGATTGAATTTTGTTCCCCAAGAGATTATGTTTTGAAGTCCTAAGCCCTAGCGTCTCTGGATGTGGCCGTGTTTGGAAGTGGGGTCCTTGCAGTTAGTTACCGTGAGGTCACACCGGGGGTGGAGGAACCCTCTGATCCAGTAAGCCTGGTGTTCTGATTTTCCCTTGTGGGAAAACATGGACACAGACATGCTGACAGGGAGAGCAGCAGGTGAAGATGAAAGCAAAGGTCAGAGCGATGGTTCTCCAAGTCAAAGAACAGCCAAGTTTGCCAGCAAACCATTCGAGGTCGGGGAGGGGCCTGGCACAGTTCCTTCCCTGACTGACCTCAGAGGGCACCCACCCTGATGACATCTTGTTCACGGGCGTCCAGCCTCCAGAACTGTGAGACAGACAGTAAGTTTCCATTGTGCAGGCCGCCCAGTTTGTTGGAAGCCTTAACAAACTGGTACACGTGCAATATCTGCGCCTGCTGGATATCTGAGGAATTAGGGAGCCCTAAAATATGTGGCTACTCCTTTGGAAAACATGGAAGAAATGAAGCACACAAATTACATGATATTCGTATGAAACCAAGTTGTGGTTGTGGGCTCGAGTGCCACAAATTGCTGAACTACAAATTACAAAGGTTTCCAAAAATCCAATTATTATTATTATTTTTTTTTGAGACAGAGCCTCAAGCTGTCACCCTGGATAGAGTGCTGTGGCATCACAGCTCACAGCAACCTCCAATTCCTGGGCTC
>CAUYRH010149317.1:0-22764 GCA_963574655.1 Perodicticus potto
AGTAGGACCGCCATTTACATACATGCATGTACATTACAAGCAACTTGAGTTTCAATAACTTGTCTATAACACATTCAATAGCATATACACAATCCTGCATTGCCTAATAACATTTTGTTCAATAACAGGCCACATATAAAATGGTGGTCTATCGGATTACAATGCTCTAGTTCTGCTTCACCTTTTCTATGTTTAGATATGCTCAGATACACAAATACTTACCACTATATTACAGTTGCCCACAGTATTGGGTACAGCAAATGCTGTACAAGTTTGTAACCTCACAGCAATGGACTATACCATACAGGCTAGATTTGTGTAAGTACACTCTATTACATTTGTGTGACAACAAAATTGCCTAAAAACTCATTTATCAGAATGTGTTCCCATCGTTAAGCAAGACACAGACATGGCTGTTTATGTGCTTACACTCATCTCCATCAAACATGTATATTCAATAACACACATATGCAAAATATATATATGTGAACCTATAGTCATTATTTGTCTTCATCCACCCCATTAAAGCCATTTCTGAAATTTAGTACAGAAATCAACAACAAAAAAGAGGACATTAATGCTTGAAGTTTATGGTGTAGAACATTTTCTTAAGTAAATAATAATGTAATGCTATATCTGTGAACAAATGAACTGGAGACATAAGCTTAAAATAAATTGTACTACATCTCCTCTTTATGAGTCTACAAATAGTGAAACCAGTGTCATTCCCTTCTAGTCTTCTCCGTAATCATACATTGAACAGAACCCCAAAGAGAACTGCATGGGAACCGCATTACACGCGGCAGCATCTGTACACTCTAACAGTCCTAATGGGTAGCCTCAGACACCAATCTCATAAATACAGATTCCATTTCTCAAACAACAATTTCACACATAGTAAAATAAGTGGCAAGTCAAAATTCAAATGACTGAAGTTGTTTTAGGTAATTCATAGGTTGTAAAAACTAATGAGAAGTAAAAAAAAAAATTATGAGGGTATTACAACACACTCATTAAAATGAAAATCTATGTTACAACTTTATGCTCTTCAAATACCATACCAGACGGAAGCATCAACCAATATACCAAGCATTCTATTCCTAAAAAATCACTTTGTTTATGTGGAGTGATAGCCCTATTTATTAATTTCCAGAAATACCTGTCTAGTTATCCTTTTAAATCAGAATCGTTGACAATTTACATGACCATCAAAGTCTATTTTTTAATCAGCAATTCATTTGAGTAACTAAAATGAAAATAATTGCAAAAGCGAGAATATATCCTCGCTTACACACACACAGGCACACACACTTCAAGTATAACAGGGTAAATTGAAAGCAGATAATCATATTTCTAAAAAGAACAGAAAGTCCTGTGAAGTCGTGATGAACATTTTATAAATAGCACTGAAAGATTTAGCCTGTGCGTGAGAAATGATCGTACAGCCAGACTCAATCAGCCAGATATTAGTTTCACGCTGCCGAAGAGAGTATGTCTAGACTTGTCTGCAAAAATGGCCCTGTTGATACTCTTATTCTTTAAGAGTGGCTGCCCGGTTCACAGAGGACACTCAGCACTTGGGTACTGATTGGACAAACGATTGCTGATAATCAGGAGGCATGATTTATATGAAAACCGTGGAACAGTTTCTAAGGAAGACCAATAATGCAAATGATAAGCACAGCTCACCATAGTGAAAATGCTTATCTCACTTCAGTCTTCAAACCCAGGGTGCGGGGAAATCAAATAGGCAGAGTGCGTTTCGAGGCTGGACTCTCAAATTTCTATCAGCAGGGTTTGCTGACAACACAAAGCAACACTTGGCCACATCTAAGAGAGATTCAATGACCCTTGCAGGTATGAGAAATAAGCACTCTAATTCCAATTTCTAAATGTTCCATGTCCTGTCACGGCATTAAAATAATCATGCAAATCTACCTCCAGCTGGTCTCTGATTTGCATTCACTTTTTTTCTATTGAAATGATTTATACACACTTGTACTAAATTCTAATCTTAACATTCAGTCTTAGAAGAACAGATATTGAACTAAATTTGACTAAATTTACAATATCAACAGTTAGCAATCATTAGCATTGTAAGTGTGTGGCAGACACCAAACCTGGCTGATAAGCAAACTAACAGCATGCAGGTACTTCCAGAATTGAGCACTTAACCATATTTTTTGGTTAAGATAAAAAAAAATAGGTACCTGATGCGTATATTACTTGTTAACACATGGATGATAAAAGCATATAAAATATTGCACACTGAATAAGTATAAGCAAGAAAAAAATTGACTCTACAGACTCTATGGAACCGAAAGAAATGATCTCCATTCTGTAGTTATATTTAATTTTAGTGACTTGTTTTAAAAAAACCAGAAAATTTACGCTGTGGAAGTCCTTATTTATTCAAAGATCATTCAAGCGAAACCCAGGAGCCATTAGCAGGCATCCCCCACTCTTTTAGGGGAAGTACAACAGAACCAATCAAAACTTTTCTTCTAGAAAAACTACACAGGATCAGCACTAGTTCCTGGATTCTACTTCCACTGAAATTCTACCTGTGCCTAAATAAATTCAATCTTAAACCAAAACTCGGTCAATGCTAACAACAGCAATAATAATAATGATGAAGTTTTTAGTGCAAACTTGATCTAACACTTTAGGTGAGAAACTTAAGCATTAGTTCTATTCTGCAAAACAACCTCATGAAATGGAAAGTATCTTTATTTTAAACATGAGGAACCTTGAGCCCTGAGCCATAACTTACTGAGTATCACACAATGAAAATGTGGCAAAGCTGAACTGAAAACCCAGATTGCTTTTAAATATGGTCATTTAACAAATACTCTATGAACACCTACTATGTGCTAGGTACATTTCTAGATGCTAGGGATCTGCAGAGAACAAAATGCAGGCCCTACCCCAGCAGCTCCTGACTTTTTGGCACCAGGACATATTTCATGGAAGGGAGTAGGGTTTCCAATTTTTTCATGGACAGGGAGTGGAGGGTGGTTTCAGGATGATTCAAGCACATTACATTTATTTGTACTTTATTTCCACTATTATTGCATTGCAATATATAATAAAATAATTCTACAACTCATCATAATGCAGAATTGGGGGAGCCCGAAGCTTGTTTTCCTGCAACTAGACGGCCCCATCTGAGGATACAGTGAGAGATGAGGCTTCACTCCCTCACTGGCCGCTCACCTCCAGCAGTGCAGCCAAGTTCCTGATGGGCCATGTACAGATACCAGCTCTCGGCCTGGTACTTGGGAACTACAGCCCTCCACTCACAGAGCTCGTATTAGAGTGTTTGTTAGCACTTTATAAATAATAAACCAACAAAATAAATAAACAGAATGTCAGATGATGAAATATGCCATGAAGAAAAATAAAGCAAGGGAAAAGAAAAACAGTATATGAAAGCAAATAAAGAGGTTTCATTTTTAGACACGTTGGTCTGGAATGGTCTTCCAGTAAGGCAAAATTGATCAGGCTTGAAGAAAAGTAAGGGATCTATAAAGATACCTAATTAAAACAAAACCCTTCAGGGAGAGGACACAGGGAAGTGGCCCAGAGGGCAAAGCTCGGCCAAATAAGAAAGGCAAGGAAGAACTGGTGGCCAGAGCAGACAGGTCCAGGGGTAAACAAGGCAGAGAAGAGCGAGAGAGACCAGGTGGGGAACACCACTCACAGAGGGCTTGGCAGGACACCAGAGAATCTTCTTCAGTTTTGATTCAGAGAGACAAGAGTACTCAGCAAAGAAGGGAAGGCCCTGAGTCATGTTCGAAAGAGATCTTTACGTCCACTATGTTGGGGAAGGACTTAAGGACCCAGGGAAGAAGCTGGTGGACCCATTAGGAGACTGGCAATAATCCATCCTGGCTCAGACCAGGGTGTTAACAGTGGAGGTGAGGGAAACAGATGGCTTCCCCATATATTTTGAAGGGTTCACTCTTTAAATGGCGGCGGGTATGAAAGACAGAAAAGATTTGAGATTCACTCTGAGGAGTCTGACCTTAGCAAATGGGGCATTTGCTGGGAAGAAGCCTGCAGATAATCTATCAGATTCTAAAGTCGATGCTCTCTCAAGATCACCATGCTACTTCCCCAAGGCACACCACCACTCATGGAGATGGGTTTAAAATTCAATTCATGCCAAAACTGCAAAAAAATAAATAAAAAATTATGCTATACGATCACAACTATATACAATTTTATTTGTCAATTATAATGTAATAAAGTGGGGCAAAATTTAAAATAATAATTTTTAAAAGAAAAAAAATAATAAATAAATAAATAAAATTCAATTCAGACCCACCAGGCCTGTCTGCCAGGCTTGACCCACCCCACCCCAGCCCCGTGGGGAGGTGCAGAGGGTGGGAGTCACCTGGAAAGTGGAAGTTCTGATACCTCTGGGAAGCTGAAAAGGGGTGTGTGGAAGGCTAACTTGGGCGTGCACTGCTCCTAGTCAGGGACAGCCAGGAGATGACAAGGCCAGCACACAGAGTTGACAGTTGGGGACAGAACAGCCATCGGGGCCTGACAGACTTGGCAGCAGACAGGAGAGAGGAACATTGGCCTCCAAGCCCATGGTGGGGACTAAATCTGGATTGCTCACGTGGTTTTCCCTCACGTGGCCCTTGGAAGCCGAGAAAAGTCTCCCAGCCCCAGTCCAGCCAGCGAGGCTCCGCTTTGAACTGGAGACAAACTCCTCTTCCTCAGGTGAACAAAACAATCATCCCTTTCTCTCCCTGGCATTCCTTCCCTCCTACCTCCTTCCCTACTCTGCTCCCTCCACCCCTGCTCTTTTTAGTGAAAACTGCTGAGCCTGATCAGTAGTTTCCACATCTGGCTGTGCCTCAGAGAATCTCTTAAGAATACAGATTCCTGGGTTCTCATTAGATGAATTAAAATCTACTGTGAACGTCCTTCAGGCTCAGAAACCCTCCACGGGTTGGCAGTAAACATCGAGAACATCACAACTTGTAACTGGGGCATGGTTGTGTTTCCCCCTCCGTTTCCCACTAGGACCACTGAGTTAGCCCATCATCCACTGACTTTTTCAAATTTCCTCTTCCAGGAATCAAAGGCAGAATACTTTCTGGAGAAATCAATCATGCCTTTGGGTCTAGTGAAGCCCTATTACATCCGTCTCTTACAGCCAGGAGAAGGCCTGTCTTCCTAAAGTGCCTTACCCTGCTGGGGAGGCCTGATATTTGTCTGTTTCTTTACACTGTCTATTCTCCTGTGTAGATGCTTTAATTAATGTTTAATCTTCCTGTGTTTGTGCCCTGAGGCAGAGCCTATGAAGGGTACAGCGTTCAAAATCCTATAGCCTCATAACACTCCACAGGTTTAACATCAAATAATTACAACAACTCAAAGGAAAGCCCAAAGCCTGCTCTCCACCCAGACACCGGGGGTGCCAGGCCAGCATGCTTGGGCCTTCTCTCTGGAGTGCGTGAGTTTCTGTTCATCCTTCAACAGTTCCGGGGTAGGTGGCTATTTCTGCTCCTTCTTTCTCAGGGAGGAACTGTATTCCATGAGAAAATGGCCCCGTCACTCAAGAGTGATGAATCAGTAGAGCAAGGCTGGGCTAGAGCTGATTAGGGGAGGCCCGTCAGCAGACGCCAGCAGAGAGGCCATGTTAACCGTCACCCCCTCGTCCATGATCTGAGAGCCAGAGGAAAGAAGCCTGTCTGCCTCTTACTGTATCTTAGGGAATCATCTGACAGCTTATTTATTAAACGCATGTTAATATTAACTCCCCTCTGCACTCTCGCTGACCTTCAAAACCATTTACTGAGTCTCCAGAACACACAGCACAATAGCCTGGGGAAGGCTGGGATGTGAGGAAAGCGGCCCTGGAAATGGCTTTCCCCTAACATAAAAATCAGTTAAAAAGAAACACTGCGTGAGGCAGCTGATCTTTCAATAGACAGCCTAAAACACAGATCAATTATAACCCTAGTAGTTAGAATCCAAGCGCTTTTTCTCCCTGTACATTCTGAAGCAAATGCCTATTACAGGAATGCAGGAGAAACTAAAGAAATGTTAAGCTCCCTCCCAGACATGTCCTGAGACCAAAACACCTTCTGTCTTCTCCAGCCCTTCAAAATGATAACTGGCAGCCAGAATAATGACCCTCCAAGATCCAGGAAATGCACAATTGTATTGAATACTGGATTCATAAGTCAAGGCTCAAACCCAAAAAGCTCTCCAGTAAGGTTTCCACTGAACCTGTTCCAAAGACAAGAAAAACGTTATGGTAAAATACACGTAATATAAAACTTAACATCTCACCCGTTTCTGAATGGACAGCTCAGTGTATCACACGGGGTCACACCACTGGGCCCCAGTACCACATAGGATGTGAGCTTTCCTCACATCCCATCTTACTCCACAACTCTTTTCATCTTCCAAAAATAAAATTCTCTACCCGAAAAACTAACTTCTCAGTCCCAATTTATTTAACTCTTAACCACAAAATTCCACTAAATGGAAACCCCCATTCTTTAAATATTGCATTTTAACTGATGGTAGGGCTCTCTTCTTTCATAATTTCACTCACATTCATGCCCCATTTGTACAGTAAGCTTAGGAAACTGTTATTTTGTTCCAGAAAGTCATGTTTAAAATTCAAGTAGCAGGTGGCGCCTGTGGTTCAAGGAGTAGGGTGCTGGCCCCATAGACCAGAGGTGGCGGGTTCAAAGCCAGCCCTGGCAAAAAACTGCAACGAATAAATAAATAAATAAAATTCAAGTATCTATAAACCAATGCTGATGGGTGACCGATCGATACAGTTAGCCAATTTTAAATTAAAAGTTGCAAAGATCTTTCTTTACCAACTCTCTGAATCAGTTTCCACCATCAAGTAGGATTAGAGCTGTTTTCACGAGGATTGGATATGACTACCCATAAACCACATTTTAATCTCCTTAAAACACTGGGGAAAATGACTACCCAAAACTCTATAAAAAAATCCGCATTTGTGACCTCCCCAGAAGGAGTTGCCATAAGTCAAACCAAGCTTTGTCCCCCTGACCCCGAGCAGGTGCGATGCCCAGACTGCCGAGGTGGGGGGCATTTCACTTTTATCTAGCAGCAAGCCTGTGAGAGGGCGGGGGCAATCTCTGGAGCATCTGCAGCCCCAGTCTAAGATGAAGCTCTGGGTCAGTCTTTCTCAGCTCTGAGTCATTAGCTCTAGGGAGGGAAGGCATTAGAAAACCTTTCAAGCCACAAACCACACTTCTTACAAAGATAGATAATTAGAATTCACCCTAAACTGTGAAAGAATTAACAGACATTAAATAATCATTATTTATAATTGAGGAATCGAGTTACCCAAAAGAAAAAGAGGCAAAGCTCAGCTTGGTTAACGTTTAATTTAGAAAATAAAAGGGTAAGTAGTTCCCCAAATGACCAATAGCTTATACTCCTGAAGTTAGTAACTCAGAAAGTATTTTTTGAAGTGATATTAAATTGTGACTAGGATTGTGTATAGGACAAATGGTCTGTCCTGTGCACTAGAAGAGTTTTCAAGGGATAAAGCAGTTTAGGGGGGAAAAAGAAATTGTTTTCCTCCTTCTCACAACAAAGCCTCGCCCTACGGGAATTAAAAAATATATATATTAGATTTCTTTGCTTCTTCTACTCTGTATTTCTTTCTCATCTTCTGATACTTCTCTTCCAAGGAGAGAAGATACCCTTAATTTCACTCCTCTCCCAACTGGGTCTCTATCGTGGCCAGGCCTACCCTTAACAACCTACCTATCCTTTAGGGCAGGTGACCTCAGGGGGTTCAAAGCAAATGGATCAAACCAGCATATAGATGAAATCAGACTGTATGTTCTCTGTTTTACTTTAAAATAATAGCTTTGTGATACTTAGCCTGAAAAAGTCAAAAAAATGCAAATAAAAACATGAAAATATATTGTCAGCTGAGAGCGTAAAAATGATAAAGAGAAGAAGACGTCTAGTGGGAGAAGGTACCAGAACAGTAAGCTAAAAACCTCCTGGAAAGAGTGTAAACTGGTTATAACCTCTCCAGAGGACACTTAGGTTATACATGCTGAAAGTCTTTAAAAAAATGTTTTAATCTGAAAAAAAGATTGACCCAGCAAAAACACTATCAAGAACTATACAAAGGAAATAATCAAACGTGCACAAAGACGAATGTGTGAAGATATTTAAGATGTTACTTTCCTCAATAAAGAAAAATCAGAGACCTAAATGTCCAGCAAGAGCCGATTATTAAGTAAATAATGAAACTTCTGCACATTGGAATATACGGCCACCATTAAGTAGCATATCATAGAAAAATATTTATCGACGTTTTTGATGTGGACAAAATTTCCGGATCTGTGCTAAGTAAAAAAAAAAAAAGGAAGACCAGAAAACACACACGTACACATGACATAATTTTATTACATATGTATAAAAGTAATTAAAATATTGGAAAGACATTTGCAAACATGTGCACAATGACCAACTAAGTTTTTCCTCTGTACTTTTCTATGATTTCTAGAATTTCTGTCCTAACCACAAAATTAACAGAAAATTCACAATAATAACATCAATAGCTTCCCTATGGGGAGGTGGCTGTCAGTTGTGAGTACGCCAGTTTATAAGTCTGACTTGTGGCTTCTATATGATGTTATTATTTGCGAGGATATTCTTCAAAACACACACACACTTCAGTGAATAACTGTTGGGCTAAGAATAAACAAAAGAAATGCAGAGTCCTTAAAAATGCTTTCCTACCAACCAACAGTTCTTCCCTTACATTTTTCCAAAATATTTGGCTATTTCTTCTGCTGTAGGAAGTTTCATGGAACGTGATGCTCTAAAACACTTGAAATAATGTAAATTATTCTTGGAGCATGTTGAAAAATTCATATTATTTACTCCTAAGAGACCACAATAACGTTCTTTCCTGATTGCATCAGAACATTCTGTGAATCAAGGATTTTAATTTCTAAAATACGACAGTAATGCTTTGCACGTAGATCAATAAAAGGAAATGAGCTACTGTGGTTTGTCTGCCTTTCACCAGACACCACCCTCCAATTTTTACAGTCCTGAGTGTATCAAAACTCCATTTGTAAATTAAACTAGCTTGTCTGATGCAGAAACAGCCCAACTACGTGCAGTGCAAACCACGCTCGTGGCTTACTGTCGGAACCTCAGATCCCTCTTCCAGGCTGGGGAAGGGAAACAAGCCGGTAATGAACTGGGCTTTACAGAATCCAAAGCTTTATTTAGACTTGTCAAACAATTTCTATTTAAAACATTCTTGCCCCTTCTCCTCAGCAATGCAATTTATTACAACTATCTGCATTAAAAAAAAAAAAAGTCCTTGGAAAGTGATGCCTACATTTTTTAATCAGATATATCTGTTATTCTGACCCTACAAAATCAACCTTGGCATTGACTAAGGTCGTCATTTCTCCTTCCTTATCTATCCTATTATTTTTATCTTTATGATTATAATAGCAATTCCCGTGCTCACAATACCCTATTGCTATGGGTTTGATGTAACTACACAATGAGTGGTGTATTGAAAGACTGCTAATACAGTAATTTTTTTAAGTCTACCCAATTTGAGAATTGCATAACAGACCAAGTGATTGCTGGGTTAAGTATATTTAACTGGAAACAATGCTTAGGAATCCTAGACAAGAATGCTTTTAAATGCCTATTTAAGGGGTATGTAATATAAAACAGAATATTTTCAAACTTTGGGATCACATCTCTTTCTTTAAAGTTGTCATGATTCTTCTTAATAGCTATCATCTACTAAAAGCATACTCAGTGCCAGGTGTCACCCGACTCCAGATGTTTCCATTAGTTGGGCAGAATCCTACTGCAGTTTCTCTTCTGGCCTGGGTTATCCGATCTGTGAGTCGCAGGTATGAGGCATAGCCCAGCTCCTAACTCTCCCTTACTCTCCTTGGAGCAGGGACAGCCAAGTTCTACTTTGTACCTCCACGACACCAGCCTCCCAGTGTACCCACAGCTGCACAAGTCATCCCGGGGTGCAGAGAGAGCTCTCTGGACCACATACAAGCTGCACACTGCAGCCCAGAAGTAGTGACATTTAGCGTCTCCATCCACTGGTTCTTCATTTTATTTCCCAACTGGCTTAGAACTTGGGTAGGAAGATGAAAGTCTCTCAAAGCCCCAAACATTTTAAGAATTCTGCCATGAACCTTAAAAATACATAAAATTGGCAAAACACATTTGAAAGGACTGAGGCTAAGGATGGGTGGCTCTGAGCTTTGGGGTGCTTTACAAAGTAGGGGCCATAATAGTACTTACCCGTGGCAGTTTGTAAAGCTTGTATTGGATCGTGGGAATGATTTTTATAGTCAGCAGCTACCTTTTAACTGTTATGGCAACATCACGTATATGCAAATTGTGGACAAATGAATTGTGTACATTAGGTTGAATTTTCATAACAATCCTAAAATGTAGAAGTTGTATGTCATTAAATCGAAAATGCCACTGAATTTAAGACACACCATTATTTTATGTACCACCAAAAAAGAAAAAGATATTGCAAATTAAACTGCAACATGCAGTTCATTGTAAGACACCTCCAAATTTCAGAGATGTTCAAATGTAAAGGAAAAAAACATGAGTCTCAAAGTCAATGAAGTATGATACTGTTCTCATTTTTTATTCAAGGAAAGCTTGAACAGAGTGACTTGTTCAAGATCATACATGTAGAAAATGGTAAAGTCCCACATCTGGACCCCAAGTGCACACCCTCCCAACACTGCCAGGGCGTACTGTAAGGTCTTAGGTGAAGATCTGTTTCAAACACCAAGTCCTGCGTATTTGTTAATCACCAAGGGCTGGCATTATGCTAAGCTCTCTAGAGACTCAGATAATATGAAATCTGGGTTCTTCCCTTCCATGAGCTTTCAATTAATTTGATGACTCATGAAAGATACACAAAACTTTAAGAACAATTTTTAAAAGCATATAATTAAATGTTGAAATCTACAGACTGCAATGCTGTAAGCTGTTAGAGTGGAATCAGATCGGGGCAGAGGGGGTCATCCAAAGCTTCATCAATGATAGAAAAAAAAAATGAGATGAGGAAGGCATTCAAGCTCTAAGTTAGCCTGAGAGGAAACCCAGAATAATTAATAACGCCACTGACTGAGCATCTGCTAGACCCACGCTGGAGCCGCCTGGCTCTTCCAGACGTAGCCCGTGCTCCCCTGTCTCTGAGTCTACACACGGCCATTCCCCTGCCTGGGACAGGCTTCCCCAGCTCTAGACTCCTTCACATCATCCTTCAGTACTGCGTGCTCTGTGCAGTTTGCGGTGATCGCCAGACCTGGCTGTGCCCTGCTGATGCTCTCTTAGCATTTACTTACCTTCCCCTTCATGATTATTTGCTTCAGGGCTTACAGCTGTTTGCAGTTTTGCACCCGTCAGACCTGGCTTCTGTGGAACAGCGGGGAGCACCCAGTTTGCTCGCCCCACCTGCTCCAGGACAAACGGTCCTGACAGAGCATTCACAAGCGGATCCCATTTAATCTCCACCAGGACACTGTAAGGTTGGTACCATTATTTCCCCCATTATACAGAGAAACTGAGGCTTAAAGAGGCTAATTAATTTACCCGAGTCCCACAGCACAGAAGGCGAATCTTACACAGGTGTGCTTTATACCCAAGGTCACGGTGCTAACCATGAGGTTATAAGCCAAAGTGTGGAGGCAGGGATGAAATGGCATTGCACATCACAGACAGACTCACCTGCTCTAATAGGTAATGTGCGTGCAACAGATGGAAAGTAAACATTTACTGAGCATTTGTAACAGGCAGGAGCGACACCCCCAGAATGAGTGGCACCAGGCTGAGCGTCTTTGGTATGGGTCACCTAACTTATTCTCACAATTGCCCCATGGTGTTTATCGTCTCTATATTGGAGCAATAGAGAGGCTAAGGGACATCCTACTTGCACAGCTGGCGGGCAGCAGTGCCCACGTGTTGAGTTGTAGGTTTGGACGACTATGTGTCCACAATGAATTGTAGAGGATTTGGGAGCATCCGTTTTTTTTTTTCCTGGCCCTGTCCCCCAGTCTGAGTTCCGCCATCTGTCTGTGGCCAGTTAGCACTGGCAAATGTCAATTTCCAACAACTTTTCCTGACCATCTGTGATCTTCAGTTAAGAGTTTTTGACCAAAGCCTGATAATATTTAACCAAAACATGAATGGAAACCCTAGAATTAAACAGCATTTAGCAAAGGCAGTCCAGTAGAAACACCCTAATCCAGCGGTAGGCATGATGTTGAACTAGACCGTGTGCAGACCAAGGGGCGGTGCTTCAAGGCAAACATGTGGCTCCTTGCTGGGGAAAGCCCAAGTGAGAAAAGCCACATTAGGCTCCTCTGTGAAGCTGAACTTGACACCTCTTCCCCCAGGAGATTAGACATTACCTTCCCAGCTTGTACTTTAAACCATCAGTGTCAGCCTATCTGCAATAAAGCTTTAGGTCCAGTGACGTAAGTAAAGGATGTTTAGGCTGTGTTCATTAGCAGAGAGAAAGACCTACAAGGTCCCCTTATTCAATGAGACCCAGAGCACCCGTCCCTCCCTCCAGGGGACCTGGTAGAAGTCCAGAGATGTTTTGCAGCTGGGGGACAAGCCCTCAGGTAGCTCAGTGCTCTGGGAATGAGATGAGATTGGGCGCTCGTTAGGGAGCAGGTGTTGGACCTTGAACATTTGTGGTACTTTAGTGTGGGAGTCGAGCCTGTGGAAAAAGAGCACGTGGCGATTCTTAAGCATGTAGCCCTTGTACATCATTGCTGGGCACTCTCCACACCTGTTATCCTCTTAATAAATAGCCATTGTGGAGGTTGCTCGGGGCTCTCCTGCACCTGTGGGGAGCCTCGCTTCTTGCAAGCTTGTACTTTCAATCACCATCCTGCCTGCTTCCTTCCAGCAGCTCCCACAGACCTGGCATTTGCTCTGCAGCTCTCTGCAAAGGACTGAGGGGAGAGGCTGGGACACCAGTAGTGGGTGGAATAATCAGGTCTGGAAACGTAGACGCTGGCCCCACTCTGCTGTTCACCAGCTCTGTGACATTAGGCAAATCAAAAAGTCTCAGGGTTTTAAGGAATCCTTAGGGACTGTTAGTACAGATGCTTTACTAATGTTTGAATCCTTTCAATAACATGGCTGCTAAGTAATAATTTACTTTACACTTTATACTCAAGCGACAGAGAGATCATTCCTTCCACTCCTCCTTCAGGGCTCTCTCACTGCTCAGAACCTTGGAGAAGAATTGTGGTCCAAGAGCTGGCGTTCGGAAGGAATCTGACCTCTGAAAGGCAACCAGCTCTTAACAATACTGGGGGGTAGGAAGAAGGCACCAGCCCACCTTGACACACAAAGTTTACAGTTATCGGTCAAGGTTGTGGTCAGGTAAGCTTCCAAAATTCAGAAGTTAAAAGATGAGTCTTTCACATAAGTACTTGCCTGGAGAGTGGAAAGAAAACCTCTTAACATGTTGAAACGTTAAAACCACGTTTTCATATACAAGCTTTGGCTATAGAGAAAAAGGAATGGAAACATATGGCCTACATATAACAAATAAAATGGGCACAGTGTAACATGACTCTATTTGTCACTTTGGTGATTACAGGCTGTCATCAGGCTGCAGGGAAATAGGAACTAGAATCTGAATCAAAGTTGTTGCTACGCACTCTTTCCACTCCAGTGGACTGTGTGTGCGTCCCGAAGACTTTCTCAATGAAGGAAGCAGAGCATTGACTTACATTCTGGAACAAGCCCCTTATCTTGGCCCAAACAGTAATAAATAGTTGACAGCCTAGCTAGTTTGTGGAATGTGTTTGGAGAGTCAGATGGGTCTTTCCTATATCAGTAAGTGCTCCAGCAGGACTTTAATCACCCGTGACATCTTTCTTTGGGGGAAATAACCCCCCAACACCACCAAGTGCAGGCAATTCCACTGGTAAATGTAGACACAAGGCATGGTCTCACCTGGACTATTGTAGGGCCTTAGTCAATAAGTCATGTCCCAGTCAGCCTCCACAGTGTGTTTACAGAAATCTTTTTGAAACATATCTAGACACACTATCCCTGGCTTAAAATCCTCTGAGAATTCCCCAATGCCTGTGGCATTACTTTGAACCTTTAAAGTATAAACACCAACAGTTCTCTGCCATTTTTGACCTCTCAGCCTATTATTGGTCATTCCCTGAACATGGTGATACAGTCATCCTTCTGTGCTTTAACTCACTTTGTTTGCTCTCCTTGGAATACCCTTCCCTTCTCTGCACCTGTCACCTCCTACTCACCCTTTATCACCAGTTCCAATACTACCTTCTCTGAAAGTTTCACCATCATCCCAGAAAGAACCACGTAATCAGACCTCCTCTGGGAAGCACTTTAGTGCCGTCATTCACAGAGCAAGCTCTGTAAAGCCTCAGCAAGTTATTTAACACCCCTGTGCTTAAGTTTCCCCATCTGTAAAATGGGAGCAATCACAGTACTTCCTTCACAGGGTTCCTATGAAGATAAATTAGCTAATATACGCGAAGCACAGCAGTGCCTGGCAAATAGGAAGTGTTCTGTAAATTACTGTGTTCCCAAAACACTTATTTCTCTCTAATATTACAATGTATGATACTTAATTGAGTTCATGTCTGTTCTCTCAAACATACTGAGCTTTTCAAAGGTCAGACTGTAATGGGTCTCACCACCAACGTCCTCTCTATCCTGACACTGACCCCTGGACAGTGTCCGTGCTTTCCCACCCCCTCTTGTCCCTACAACGGGAAAGGAAAGCTGCCTCCTTCTCCATCATCCTCATGCCCTGCAAAACCACACGGGAGCCTGGCACAGTGCAGAGGGCCCAGCGTGCCACGTCGCGGGGTTCCGGGTTCCAGCGCGTGATGCTGGGAAGACCCTGAAACACCTCATGTCCTCATCCATGAAATGTGGTTACTGTGCCTGCCATGTTGTCAAGGAGATGAGGATGCACCAGGGGGGTGTGGTTGACATCATAAGGCGCAGTGGGCGTGAAGGACTATGATGAGGTCACAGTCCAGGCTACTGATTGCCAGGTCCGTACTGACTGGCCGGCACTGTGCTGAGGGCTTTGGACACCACCTTGTTTAATCCTTAGGACCAGTGATGTAGTTCCTAGTCTCTCCTGCACTAGTCACAGGCCTGTCACAAAGAGGGGACGATTCTGCCTGGCTGCCGTTAAAAAAAGAGTAAAAATGGAAGAGAGAAGAACAACAGGAACCAGAGGAAAAGGAAGAGAAGGACGGTGCTGGGGAAGATTTTAAGGTGCTGGAATTGTTCCAGGAATTCATAAGTGTCTAAGCACCCAGCCAGCCTGGGCTGGGCAGGGGCCAGGGGCAGCCCAGAGAGGCAGCAGCAGCAGCACTGATGGGCCTCCCCTCCCCCTGTAGACATAAAACCGCCTGCGTGCCAGGGCCCTGCCTCTGGGTCTCAAATCGAGGAGGTGGAGAAGTTAATTGGCCTTGCTTGTTTGGTTGGAGAGCTTAGAACCGCATTGCCCAGACGTCCTGCCATTCCCCAAAAGGAAGAATTGTTTAGTAAGCCAGAAAGACACCATTAAAGGGGTCTATGATGGTCCCATTTTACAGCTGAGGACTCTGACTTTAGAACTCAGGTTTGTACCGGGTTCTCTGACTTGTGGTTGGTAGAACAAAGTGTCAACCCAGTTCTCTGATGTTAAAACAAAAACTCTGAAACTCTCCCCTATGCTACCTATTATTCAATGAAATAGGCCCAGGACATCGCCTCATAAATATTTTCACTAAGTTGTCAAAAATTAACAAGCATTCTTTTTTCATTACTTTCAGAGGCCATCTGTTGGGTGGTTATGAGCCAGCGCCTGCAGCCACCCTGCCCGGATTTGAATCCTACCTCCTCCCCTGTTAGCCATGATTTGAACAGGCTGTTTAACTTTGGGGCCTCTCTGAGTTAATGAACGTAAAGGTGAACCACGCTATCAGCAGAGACCAGAAGAGCCAACACAATGCTGAAGAAGAACCAAGTTCAAGGAAAAAACTCTAGTATCTGATTTTGAAACTTACAATGAAACTACAGTAATCAAACAGCACTGTGAGGGCAAAAGAAGACACAGATAGATCAATGGGGCAGAATTGAAATCCCAGAACAGATTTATACAAATAGAGACAACTGACTTTGGACAAAGGAGCAAAGCCAATTCAACGGAGAAAGGACAGTCTTCTCTATAAAAGATGCTCGAACAATTAGATGTTCACACACAGAAAAGAACCTGAACACGGACCTTACACATCTCACAAAAGTTAATTCAAACTGAATCATAGACCGAAATGAAAAATGCAGGTCTAAGACTTTTAGAAGAGAACAAAGAAGAAAATCTAGATGACCTTGGGTTTGTAGATGAGTTTTAGATAAAAGAATGATCCATGAAAGATAAAACTGATAAGCTGGACTTCATTAAAATTAAAAACTTTTGTGCTGCAAAAGACACAATTAATTCCAGCACAGTGGCTCCCACCTGCAATTCCACTACTCTGGGAGGCGGAGGCCGGAAGGTCACCTGAGGCTAGGAATTTGAGGTTGCAGTGAGCTATGCTCACGTCACTGTACCACTGTGCTCCAGCCTGAGTGACAGGGCAAAACCCTGTCTCTAAAAAGAACACAAACAAGAAAAGTGCTGTTAAAAGAATGAATGGACAAGCCCCAGACTGGGAGAAAATACTGATAAAGAAGTCGTATTCGATAGAACTCATAAATCTCCCCCATCAGGAAAAGCACAATTAAAAATGAAAAAAATATCTGAGCAGAGACCTCAGCAAAGAAGACACACAGATGGCAAATAAACATATAATCGTTTGTCATTAAGGAATTTCAAAATAAAACAAGAATGAGACACCACTACCTACCTATTAGAATAGCTAAAATCCAAAAAACCAACAAAGAGTGAATCTTCACATATGTAAGCATCTTTAAAAAATAAAAAAAAAAATTAGGTGGTCAGTGTAATCCCAGGACGAAATGCAGAATGTGCCAAAAACTGCGTTATAAATGTGGGAAACACTCCTCCCTGAAGAGGATAGGGGGGAAAGGTGCTACCTAAGGAACTTTGGAAATGAGTAGAGTATAAAACTAAAGGCAAAATAAACAGCACTTACACACCGTACTCTAGGTGAAAAAGGTTTTTCCATGGGGTGTGAGTTAACAATCCTGACACTGCTGGGTGGTGCCTATGAGGGTGGAGAGGATTCAAACTCAGCCCCAGCCAAAAACTGCAAAAAAAAAAAAAAAAAAAAAAAAATCCTGACACTGCTATACATTTATACTGGATTTAACAATTAAATAGATGCATGGAAGATGTGGGGAGCCAAGTTCATCACTTTTAGAGTAGGTTACAGATAAGCAAGAGAGAAAGCCAGAATGATCCATGGAGACGTCTGTGTTTAGTTTAACAGATACAGACAGTACCTATAGATCTATTCATAGGTTAGCAAAGACATGCATGTAGATTGGTGAACATATATTTCTTTGCTTTGTCAGCTGAGAGGACATTTAAGCTGTAGCACCCTAATGGCATGAGCACACCTGGAGCTCAGAGCATGGTTTCTAACACCATCCTCCAATAAAAGGAACCAGGACTCCTGGGAGAAATGATTCTGTGACTAGGCAGGGGATACACAAGGTGACCCTGGAGTGCCCTGTAATGCCAGAGAGGAAGAGCTCAGAAACAAAAGCCCAATGTGATGGGGGGTTGTCAAAGGACACAGGAGCCAACCGAAAGAGCTCCCAGGGGCCAGAGGGAACAGAATAACAAAATAAAATAGTACACTATTTGATTATAACCCAAAGTACAGAATAAACCTCCACGAATCTGTACTGATGGAAATAGACAGCTGAGTAAGTAACTGGAACAGAACAGACAAATTTGCTGTGCAGAGAAATTCCAAAGAACTTCTCCAGGAGCTCTGTCCTAAAGACAGCGGAATGTAACTCCCCACTCGTTACTTATGGGCTACACCTGGTGACTTTGTTCTGACAATACAGCATAAAAAAAGGAATGGGAGAGGACAGTAACTTCACCTGGGAGAAATCTGACAAATGCCACCCCCGAGAGGTGATGGAGTTGAACATCAATGATGATACATCACGTTGTTTAGTGGGTACCCTTGACCATTTGATAAGAATGGCATTTTGTCTCTGTAAGCTTCCTCTCAAAAATTCACAACCCGGGTCTAAAGATGAGAAAACCTCAAATAAATTCCAAGAGAGGCGCATTCCACAAGATCCCAGGCAGCACGCCCCAGTACAGCAAGGCCATCAGAACAAGGAAGGTCCCAGAGCTGCCACAGCCAAGAGGATCTCAAGCAGATGAGACAGCTAAGGCAATGTGGTGGCCTCGAATAGAAAAAGGACACTGCATCAAACCAGGGAAATCTGAGTAAAGTGCGGCCTTCACTTAAAACCGTGTGTCACTGTGGGCTCACTGCAATGAATGGGTGACACCAATGTAAACTGTTAATCACAGGGAACTTGCCAGCTCTACTATCTTCACAGCTTTTCTGCGTATCTAAAACTGTTTTAAAAACAGAAAGTTTGTTAAAACAAACAAAATAAAGCATTCCTAGTAATTCTACATATTATTAGCAATGATAGGATCATAGCAGTATTCATAGCTGTGGGGTGTTGGGGGGGAGTGATGAGTCCTTTATGTTCTCCATGTAGAAATCCAGGCCCAGGAGAGAAGCCATCGCTGTGCTGGCCTCCACCAGGCGACAGCCACTCTCAAAGCCTGCACTGGAGGCACTGAGGGCAGATTTAGGGTGACTTCAGGGAGGCACTCATTTGCATAATAAAGGGACGGTCTGAGGCTGACCATTAAAACAAATGGTGGCAACCTAAGATTTCAATACAGAGATGCTTTGTAATCAGAGGGCGCTGTGTTTCCCTGCCTGCCGTCTGAAGTCCTCCCCATACAACGTGTCCTCTCCGTCCGGCTGACCGCACCAGCCACCGGCACCCTTCAGCTGTCCCCAGACGGGGCGAGGCCAGCGCAGGCCTCCGCCTGCCGGGTAAACCGCGGTCGGGCGAAGGGGAAGCGCAGGCTGGAGGCTGCGCCTGGAAACGCCCGGGTTACAATCACGTTGCCTTGAGGAAAGCCACAGAAGCGGGGACTGCGTGCAACCTACGCCGGGCGTTTCCGGAGCCCGATCTTCCCCACGCCGGGCTGGGTCAGACAATGCCCTGACGCTCCTAGCAAACCCGAACGCAGACGCCGAGACGCAAGGCAGCAGGCGGCGTCGCTGCCGGGCCCAGCTGCGGGCCTGGACGCGGAGAGCCCGGCGTTCCCCAGTGCGCGGCTGTAGGAGCGACGCGGGCGCCCTCTCGTGGGCGCGCGGGGGCCCTGCACGCGGGGCGCGGCCGGGTCACGTGGCCCGTCCCTGCCTGTTCTCTCGGGGCTCCCGCCGGAGAGCCGTCCAGCCGCATTAGGACAGGGACGTTTCCCAAGTGACTAGACCGTTTCCAAGCGTGCTGGGCCGGGTTCGGTTCCTCTTCTCCTGATCAGTATCTGCCTGGGTTCGCGGGGCTCGTTCGTCACTGACCTCAGAGCACAGGACTGACACCAAGTGCCCTTGACAACGGACCACAACACACCCAGATGGGAAAGCTGCCCACTGCCGAGGGGCCCACCGTTGCCACATACCACAAAGGGAAGATCTGAGACCTCTCAGCCCCGCGAGAGCGTCCTTCCAGAGGGCAGTGACACCAGAGGGGCCGCATGCGCTGGCCGGTACGGGACCTGCTGTCCCCTGCCTAGATGGCCTCTGCAGAACACAGACACGAGTCGCCCAAACAAAGCCACCTTATCGTTAATACAGTTGTTTTTTGAAGTTGGCAAGACACGAAAGCCGGACTAATAGCAAAACACAGAAAAGTCCGGCCCCAGCGAGTAAGCCGTGAATCCCATGGTGTGTTATTGAAGTGAAGGAGGAACGTGCCTGACTGAGGTCCCCTCCCTGCGCGGGTCTGTTAGCAGGTGCAGCCATTCTGTCCAAGCGAAGGCCTAATTTGCACGCACAGGTAGGTGAGGGCCTGAGCAGGGGCAGCTCTCCGGGGCACATCTCCCCAGAGGCTCCCAGGTCCTCCCAGGTTTACAGGCCCTGGGAACACACAATGGAGTGTCCAATGTAGGTTGTTGTGGCAGCAAACGGAAAGGGCAGGGATGGAGAACGTTATCAGTATCCTTCTAGGACTTCATATGAAACACAAATAGGGGATGCTATGGGAAAATATTCACAATGTTATTCAAAGAAATGCAAATTAAAGCATGGGTGTTATATCATTTTCTACCTATCAGAAGGGCAAAATGTGAAAGCTTATCCTTACTGAAACAGATCTGAAGAGAGACCAGAAACCACCACTACAAGGAGTGAAAAAAATAGTCTCCCTCTTTCTGGAAACCTGATGTGCCCAATACCTTAAAAAATGCGCCTATCTTAAGATCCAGTAATTCCCTTCTGGGAATTCTAAAATAAGACTTGGACAACCCTTTCCAATACCAATACCCCTTTCTAAACGTTTCTGAATGACCACATTGTAGGGCTTTTATATAAGAAAATGAAGACAGATGCCAAAAGACATCTAAAAATTAGGTAAAATGTTGGTGGCATCTCCAGACCTTTTCTCCACGTTTCTGGTAGAAATGGGCCATGGCTGATTCCATCATTAGAAACCTCTGCCCAAAGTCAAAATGATATGTCAAGTTTTAGCTTGTCTCACATGTTGAGAATCATACACCAATATTTCATTTTCGGGTTAGCCCTTTATGGTCTGTCAGGGTCTTCTGTCCTGCTGGGAGGAGCCCACCAGCGGCATCCTCAGCCTTCTACAGAGGCTGAGTCCATCTCCTCTGTAGAAGCCCTCAGCTGAGCCTTGGTGATCACGCAGATGCGTCATGAAGAACATTGCCAGAGACTTGTGGGCATTTCAGAATCAAAGAAGGAACCCAGCTGTACCCAGGGCAAGGCTTTATAGACGGTCCAAGGGGCTCCACACACACTCGATGCACAAGAGGCAGAAGCCACCGGGCCTCACCACCCACAGGCATGAGTGTTTAGGAGCCGCTGCTCTGCCTGTGATCTTTCCTCCGCATCTTAAATAACACAGAAAGTAATGAGCACTGTTAGGGCAATGGCTGTCAGATTCTTCTAGGATGGATCAGCAGTGTCCTTGGAAAAGCAAAAAGCTAGAATCCCAAGTAAACACTTCAGACATGACAGTGACAAAAATACATGAATAATAAATGCGTTCAAAATATGATCTTCCTGGAAGACTTTATTTATACACTCAGCCAATTTTTTTTCTTTTTTTTTCTCTTTCTCTGGCTGTCGGGATTTAATCCCTCTGCCAATTGTTCACTCAGTGGAAGACTGAAGAATTCATAGCAGGAAGGGCAAGGTTGTTCCGCGGATCATCCCAAGTTTAAATTTGGGCCTTGAGTGGCCATGTGGGCAGAGCACTGGAGCAGGAGGAGGAAGCCCGGCTCTCATGAACTGGCCCTGCCCTGTGGGCCTGAGTTGCCTTTCTGACTGGGGATTCATTCTTTGCAGAGACAATGTCCAGGCCCCTCCTAGGATCCCTGGGAAGGTGTGTATGGGACAGTGTGCATAGCGGGCTCTCGGTCCGCTCAGCTTTATTCCAGTGCCCACCGACCTGACCGCCAGCAGCCAGCCCCTGCCTGGCCGCACTGGAGGCTCTGGCTGGTGGACCTGCTCCTCCCGGGTGGGAGAACATAGCGGCACCTGTGCTACACTCCTTCCCAATGGAACTGAGTCCTGTCATCCACAGGGATCCCTAGCTTGACAGCACATCCTCTCCTGGTCCTACTTTCCCCTCCCCTTCCCATGTTTCCTGGGACCATCTCCCACATAAACTGTGTCCCCGGGATCCCCTGCTTCTGCAGGAACCCAGACTAGGACGGGAGGCATGTGCCTTTCTATCTGGAATGAAATCTTCTCAAATGGCCTGGCCTTACGTCTTTAACCCACCCTTGTGATGTCGGGAGTGGACAGCTTTCTCCAGGGCTGACCCTTCTGTAAACCATTGAAAGTGACAAGACCTGGCTTTAGTGTTGCCCCCAATACCTCGAGGCAGTTCTGAGGCCTCCTCCCCCTGTGCAGTTATGCTTACCAAGGAACCAGATGAGAAGGCCGAGGTCCCCTGAACACATCTTCTCTCTCCCCATCGGAACTTAGGTTCCCACTACTCCACGTCAGGGATTATCACTTCACTCTTAGAAAGTGACCCGGATTCCAAGACTGCCAGGCTATGAAGCAGCTGAATGGGAATTCTTGCTGAAGATCTGAGGCCCAGCTACACCTTTTCAGAGTCCAAGTAACTGAAATGTCAGAATTACCACCCAGCTTATAAGAATGGTGCAAAATGGGCGCCCGGACCGCGGGATCGCCCGGCGCGAGAGCGCGGCCGGGCAGCGTCGCGCGCGCGGATCGGCGGCTGGGGCGCTGCTCTGCTCCGGGCAGGAGCCGTTCGTGTTCCCGCCGCGGACCTGCGCAGACTAATTTTAGAAAATGCCGAGTAGGAAATTTGCTGATGGTGAAGTGGTAAGAGGTCGATGGCCTGGGAGTTCACTTTATTATGAAGTAGAAATTCTGAGCCATGACAGCAGTTCTCAGCTTTACACTGTAAAATACA
>CAUYRH010149319.1:0-39430 GCA_963574655.1 Perodicticus potto
TAGGCCTGAATTCCATGGATGGACTGTGTCCATTCATTGATACACTCATTCACCTTGCCCCTGGTGGAAGGGACTGTGTTCATTCGTTTCCTGGCCAAGGAACCCATACACCTATATATACCCTGAGGCTAAAGGCCTAGAGGAGGAGACGGGGAAAGACAGAGAGAGGAACGGAGAGAGCATCTCTCTCCCCACTTGAAATATCTCCCTCTACCAGGAGCTTTGGTGTTTTCTGTATTCTTTTCTGTAAATCAATTCTGTCTTACCATGGAGGGGTGGGGGGGGAAATAATGTAATGAAGAATAATAAAAAACATGTATTTATAAAAAAATAAATAAATAAATAAATAAATAAATAGATGAAAGAGGCAAAAATAAAATAAAATAAAATAAAATAAAATATTGATGCTGTTTAAAAAAAATAAATAAATAAAAGTCATTTGAAGAATGTGAGCGCAAAAAAAAAAAAAATATTTTGGAAGCCTGATGAATCAGTCTCTAACATAAGGACGTGGGCCAAGACAGTTCTGGATGTTGACTACCAAGAAGAAATGCAGGATTGAATGAGCTTCAATCATTTAAATATTTTATATTACTCTGTTCAAGACTCAAATCTCAGGAAACAAAAGCGTGTGATTTGCATACCTTGGGCAATGTACGCTTTGGCTAGAGGAGAGGTGAACACATTACATTGAAAATCATGTTTAAAAAAATCATGTCAGAATGAACCCAAGAGGTAAGATTTATATATACCATAATACCATAAATAATAAAATAACATTCCTCAGAAAAAAACACTTGACAAATACAATTCTTATTGTAGAATATTGATACATTTTAAAGAAGAACAAGAGATTCTACTGGGTTTTAGGTACATAAGGTCTAGAACTCACCAGGTGTTAACAGAACTTTCTGCAATAGTGGAGAACTTTGTGATGTTCAATGTTAGCCACTAGGCACAGGTGGCTCTTCAGCACTTAAAATACAGGGACTATGACTAAGAAGGTGAATTGAGAATTGTATCTTAAAAGAAATGCTAGGCTGATATAGTACTTTCACTCAACGTATTATGTACAAATTAAATGTCATTTTTAAAAATTTAAAAAAAAAGAGAGAATTGTATCTTATTGTAATTAGTCGATTTAACTTTAAATATAAATAGCTACATATGACTAATGCCTTCAGTGACAGATCTCACAACTCTGGATGAGAGCCTCACGTGAACTAAATGATAAAGTCTACAATGTAAAATAGAATTACATTATACAGCCTAAAAGCCTCTAAATTTTGTAAGTGGATATTTAAAACGGGCTTTGAAGTTATACTCAGATGAGTAAGAATTTAAAAGTGATTATTAAATGCATCAAAACCTCGACAGGTCATCTGATACGCAGGTCGACATAAGTAACTCTCTCTCTATTATGCTTTCCCGTATGAGAATGGGGCCAACTTAGCTGTGATCAGTAGGATGTTTCAAGCAGAGAAGTTACGGGGCTCGTAATCCAGGAGAAAAGCTGCACTTAGGGCCTTTACAACTCTGCAGCCGAGGACAGGTGGCACAGGCCCCAATGGGAGTCTACTCCAACGATGACCATGGAGACATTCCTCCACCAACACACAGCTGGCCACTGTGCTTTCTCTTTGAGTATTTTGCGGAAACCACTCCAATACGAAAGTCACCGAGAATTTCTTCTAGTCTTCTTTTCTCCTCTGCCTGTCAGATGCTGCATCTACTGACGTAGTTATTGGCAAGGAGAGCAATCAGACAAAGCTGGGACTGCCCACTTAGGGACTAACATTGGATACGGTTACCACAGAGGTGACTGCTTTCATTCTGCTAAAACCTGTGCTCAGTCCCCAGGTGAAGAATGAAACACATGAACCAAAGCTGTAAAGAAAATGGGTTTTCTTTGCATTTTATTTCTTCTTTCAACTAGTGGGAAGCAAGACATGGCCTCAATTTTTTGAGCAGCTCAACTACACGGAGAAGCAGGTATCAATACAGTATTAACTTATGTTTACTGAGACATTTTTGAATGTAGTAGCGTTTTTGCCACACAATTCATATCTATTAACTTAGGTAAGTGTCAATGCCATTGTATGAGCGAGGCGCCATCATTATGCTCGCTGCGGAGGTTACTAGAGACTGACTGGGTAACCCAAGGTCAGGACCTCGCTGTGCTGGAACCAGGACTCACAGACGGCACTCTGCCTCTGGAGCCTTTGGTTTTAAACTTCACACCATGCTGCTTCTCCAAATGCAAACATACTGTCACATGGGCACGTGACAACACATGAGGATGTAAAATTGGTGAGCAGAATAAGGACACAAACCCTCACATATTGTCCTCAAGGAGGCTCCATCCTCTGTCCTGCAATTCTTTCCTGTCTTCCCAACTGGAACTTTGTGAGAACCACTGGGACAGCCCAGCCCTGATAGTTCAGGTCCCCAATAATCCACAGCTTAATGTACAATCCATAGAGAAAGAATTATTATTTATGTTGGTGAAGTGCTTTGCTGCCTACAACATATATTCTAGTGGGCTATTTAAGTGGTAATCTATTTTCTTTTTTTTTGAGATAGAGTCTCAAGCTGTCACCCTGGGTAGAGTGCCGTGGCATCAGAGCTCACAGCAACCTCCACCTCCTGGGCTCAGGTGAATCTCCTGCCTCTGCCTCCGGGACTACAGGCACCCGCCACAACGCCCGGCTATTTTTTGGTTGCAGCCATCATTGTTGTTTGGCAGGCCCGGGCTGGATTCAAACCCGCCAGCTCAGGTGTATGTGGCTGGCACCTTAGCCACTTGAGCCACAGGCTCTGAGCCTAAGTGGTAATTTCTAAAGATGTTTTAAGTGAAATGTCTTAGCAAAGGGGAAAAAATTCAAAACGAGACCTTAGTCATACAAAATTGCAGCCAGGGTAAGGCCCATACATCCAGCATTTAAAAATAACAGCAGAAGAGTTAGTTATTGTTAAAGAAAAGCCACAGGTGTTTGTAATGAAAGAACATATTAAATATCTCTTTTGTCAATTACAATGTTAAATTTAAGACAAGAAGTTGGAAAGCAGATTTCACCAGAGCATTTATCTTCAATGAGGTTCTACACAGTAAGTTGTAAAAACTTAATAAAGCTTCATTTTGCTGGGTGTCCCTTTCAAGTCCAAGCCTGGTCAGTTTTATGATGCTGATGCTAAACTAGTTGGTACAACTGGGTAAATAAAGAAAAGCCTCTTTGAATTAGGCATATATTTTTAGCTGCACAAGAACCATATTCTTCTTTATTTTGAAGATAATATTGCTGGCGTTGTCTCCATCATGTGTGGCAGTAAACCCTCCTGTGTGCTCCCAGGGACACATAGCTTGTTTCCCTTGATTGTCACAATTGTTAGAGAGACAAGCTGTTATTTATCAATTTATACCATGTCCAATTATGGACAGGATATTGTCATATCAATGTAAGGGCAACCAAGGTATCTATTGTCTCTTTGTCCCTATGGGTCACTGCCTTCGCAAACTAGTCTGCTTGTTACACACCCCCACAGTAATACAGTTCTCTACAGCTCTGTCACAGTCACTGGGACAGGTTTCATTTCTGTCCAAGTCTATCCTTTTGCTATTGTAGATTTAAATTCCGTAAGTGCGGTAGCCATACTGTTGAATTATCACCCCATCCTCAGTGTTTAGTAGAGTATTTCGAATAATAGTTCAAGGGTGTGTTGACTGAACTTGGTGCATGTAGCCAGCTAGATGGCTACCACTGTTTCTTAAGTTCCATAAGCTATATGCACGGCCGAAGTGGAAGAATACTCAGTGAGTTAAAAATATATTCAAATAATTCCGCATATATCAGGTGCGACGTAAGCTGCCGTAGTACATGAGACACACTGCCATCATTAAGAGAATCTCGTGGAAAGGAAGATATGCAAATCATTATACATGGTTTTTCAAAGTTTGTAAAAGTAAAGAATGTGCTGACTAATCCTGCATGGGAAGGCTGTGGCTAAGTCAGAGAAGACTGAACAGTGAACATGCACACTTGGCCTTGAAGAAGATATGGACATCCCCCGTGGAAGGGTTGCTATGCACAGATGAGAGAGACGGAACTTAAAAACTTTACATAGCCTGCAACTGCTGCTGTGTGGCTGAGGAAGAAGAAAGTGACAGAAGAAAAGAATAAAGATACAAAAAGAATCAAATCCTAGAGAGCTGATAAACCATGCTCAAAAATATTACTTACACAGTGGGCCAAAATTTTCAAAAATGTTTACTAAAACATAGTCCTAATAGAAGCTTAAAGAAATAATAATTAAATTGAAAAGGTGCTCTATATTATGTTTGCCCAGATAGCAGTGCTCAGAAAGGTACTGAGAAGTCCCGCAGTCAAGGTCACTTTTGTGTGTCTCAGAATTTCACAGGGTTGATTGTGAAACATGTCTACGTACATATTCATATGTATGAAATCTCTATAAGTAGTTCTGTGTGGTACACTTGGCAAGTCATTTAATAAGCATGGGAGTATTTTTAGCCAGCACCATAATGAACATTTCAGAAAGATTTACTCTGATCAAAAAGGGAAATGTATTTGGAGGTGGGGAAAACAAAATTATCAGGTAGGAATGAGAAATTTTAATACACATTTATAGTTAACAAGCAGCCAAAATGGGAATGTGAAATTGAAAACACATTTGGGACACAATTTGGGAAAAAGGACTTGGTCACTAACTTGATAGGGAAGTTAGAGAAATAGAAAAATACAGGAATGTGTTTTCCAGGTTACTAGATTACGGATGTGTACAGTGAGGGTATTAAGAGAAAGAGAAAGGGCTTTGTCAGATTTTTTTTACATGCATATTCATGCATATTAAATTGAAAGATGTGATGGACATTAATTGGAGTTATACAATAGGCACTTGACATATGTTTATTTCATCAGAACACTTCTAGAATATGTGATTTTGTGAGTCTTTGCATGTTTCTTTTTTAAATGCTGCTAGCTATGCACTTTAAGGGCAAACATAGAAGGCATTCTTGATAACTTCCTTGTGGAATATGTGATTCAAGGTGTGGGGAAGTTATTTTTCATTGAGATTTTAGACCCAGCATGAATTCAGTTGGGGGAGGGCGTTGCTGGCCACATCTTTATCTCGTCCCTGCTTCATTGAACAGACCAGATCAGGCAAGCATCACAAACAGCATGCAGAGCTGCTCACCTTTCCCAGACGATGGGAGCAGGTGGCAAAAATGTGCTCAGAAGGGATCCTTCCACATCTTCCATAATTCTCTTTAAATAGCTTATAGATAAGTCATAAAATGTTATTATATTCATGTTAGTTGTTAGTGAACTGAAAACCTAAATTAATTTTCTATAACATGCACAAAAGCTTTGAAGTGTGTGTGTGGCCGTTTATCCCTTTACATGGAAAGGGAAAGCTCCATATACCATTTCATGAAGAATTTTGCATAAATATAAACACTTTGCTTCCTTGATATCCAAGGCAGTGGTGTGGGATGTGGTGAGGATACGTCCCAGCCAGCCCGGGAGGGTCCCATTTTATGCCTATGTCCCTCTAAAAGTATTCAATACTCCCTACAAAGGTGTCCTAGCTTGTGTAATAAATGGTCACTAACACTAAAGTAGAAACTCAAATAGTGAATGCTTTTAAAAGACTTGAAATCTCATACATTATTCAAGAAATGTCTTGCTTTTTAACTATTTTGCATCTATTATTTCTTGACAATACAGGCACAATGTTAGTAACTAAGGAAAAGATTTTAGGAAAAAGAGATCTCAAACTCAAAGATGGACATAAGATGGAGAGAGTGAATTAGAAAAGAAATAAAAAAAATAAAAGAATGAAAGTGAGAAATGTTAAAATTAAAACTATGAAATGTAATAGATTTCTGGGGCAGGTGCTTGGTTTGGGGCAATATGCAAACACGTGACTAGTATCTTTCTGCTTTCAGCCCATCCTGCTCTAATCTAACTCCTGATTTCAGTAAGGACAATAGCATTCTGGGTCTCCAAAGGCCACGTAATCAGGATTAAATGACAGAAAAAATGGGCAGCACTCATACTAGGAATCTTTGGCAGTGACTCAATAATTATAAAGTAATATATGGATACTGAACAAGTTTCTTAGGGCCTCCATGTGGGTAGAAAAACTACAGCAGGAGTTTCTTCTCCATAGCTCAAGAAGCCAGAAGTCTGAAATCAAAGCAGCTACAGGACCCCTGGGACGGCTCTAAGGGAGAGCCCGGTTTATGCTTTTTCCCTGTTTCTGGTGTCGCTGCCAACTCTTGACATGTGTTGGCTTGTAGATACGTCACTCCCATCTCTGCCTCCCTCGTCACACAGCATCTGTCTCTGCGCCTCCTGATGCCATCCGACTGTATTAAAACTCTCCTTCTCTGCTATGACCTCATGTCACCCTGACAAGAACTGCAAAAATCCTATTTGTAAATAAGTTTGTATTCGGAGGTACAAGAGTTTGCAATGTGCCTTCAGGCAGGACACAATTCAACCCCTAATGGGCATTTTACTATCCTGTTATTTGATCTACCCAGGACATGATTTTAGGTCTGATAAGGAGAAGACAAGCGGTGTTACTGCAGCAGGTCAGAGCTTCTTACTGCGATTTCACAGCAAGTGTCATTCGTTTAGGAAAGACACCAAAGCACCAACCCAAATATACCCTAAGTCTGCCTCCAACATCTGCCCCAGGAGATTTGCAATTACCTGCGAGAGTAACTAATGCGCTGAGGAAGAAAATGTGTTCAAATGGGGGGATTTACCAGAAATTGGTTCTGAGATGATATTAACATATGGGGACCAAAGTGACTGTGATCTGTCTAGTGAAAGCAGAGGTTTGTGGGTGCCAGGAAAGTAAGTGGAGTTTTGGGGTATCCTGGTCATGGTGGGTGCAGCAGGGCTGCAGCTTGCCCTCCTGGTTATTCCTCAAGTCCCCAAAATTGTAAGGAACACCAACATAGTCAGAACCTGGCAGAATCTCCACCATGCTGGCTGATGAAGGAAAGGCTATGAGCGGGACGCCAGCTCTCCAGAACTCCCTTTCCCTGTGAGGAGAACAAGCCAAAGGCAGCACCACATCTCTGTGGGATCGGAAAGGTCCCCCTGACCAGGGGATGTGAAGACGTCGTCACATTCCAGCCCAGCTCACCCCTTCACACCAGCTCCTCCTCTAATAGCTTTTCACCTTCCCCTTTCCACCTACGGAACTGTTTTAGCTTTCTGTTCTGTTGCTCTTTCCCCAAGTCATTCTTGGTGTTTAACTCTGAGAATCTTTCCACACATTCCCTACGTCCACCCTTCCCAGACACCATCTGAACTTCCTCCTCACTCAAAACCGACTCACATCTGTGTCCCTAACTCGGACATTTCCTTTGTGAACATAGCCTCCTTTTTTTCATATCTGTGTTCCATCATTCTCAAAAACTATACCAATTATCTACCTTATAATGCTAGCATTGGTCAATTACATCTAAATCTCCATTCTTGTTCTGGCCTCGTCATTTTAACACGTAGTCCCCACAGCTTGGAATTTCTTAACCACTATGTTATCCATTATTATCATTCGGTTATTCTCCATTTCTCAGTAAGCCCTACTGAATATTTTCCCTTATTTTCAAAAAGTAATAAATTCTGATGACTGGATTCATTATAAGAATATGCCATTAAACCTCGGGTGGGATTCCATAAGTGCTTAGAAACTCACTTAGTCAGGCTTCATTGTTATCCTGGCCTATTCCCATAGTAACTATGCAAAACTTCCTTCCACTTTTTAATGTCTATAAATCTCCATTTGTGACAAAAGAAACAGTCTTCTTTTTACTTGAAAATATTTCTATCTTCATACTTCCTTCTTATGATTTGACTCTGAGAAAATATGGCAAAATATTTGAGTGAGTAGCATGGAGCCCATTAACCTAATTTTTTAATTTTTTTCAAACACAAATCATAACCTGATTTTTTAATTCAATACCCTTTACTTATTTCTAATATCTTTTGTGCAACTGCAGCATTTCATTTTTGGACTCAATTACCTTTCCTATTCAGTTTTTCTTGTTTCCGGGTTTATTAATTAACATCTATTCAGAAAAAGAGAAACTTAACTAGGTGCTTCAAATGGAAAGATATAAGGCAGGGAATTCATGACACAGTTGTAGGAAGGCTGAAAGAATGAAAAATGGGATATAGCGATAACCAAGAATTTGTAAGAGAGGGAAGTAACTACCACTGCTAGCTCTGGGAAGATAAAAAGAGAATGGGTGAGATACTAGCATTTGGTGCTAAGAGCAGTGGCCTACAGAGGCAGTTGCTCAGACTTTTAAAGGCCCATGTAGCTGTGGTTCATGCCTCTCTCATGAGGCGCCATATGGCTGGTGTCTAGAACATCAGAGGAAGCTGGGGGCAAAGCTAATCCTGCTACTGCAGGAGTCACACTGACAGGAACCAGAAAAACAGGAAATCCTTATCTCTTTCTCTGACCTTGCAACCTTCTTCCAGTATTTTCCTTGAGCAGAACCAAACAGCATGCCATTTGGCAAGGAAATTCAGGAATGATCTTTTGCAGTGCCCCTGCCCCATCACCACAAAGGTGAGCATAGAAGGGTCAGCTTGGAGCAAAGAGACAAGAGGTGAGTGACTGGCACAGCAAAGCACCAAAGCATCTTTATTCTAGGCTGTGAGACGCACTGTTCAGTAGAGAACGCACAGATTGGAGAGGCAGATCTATTTGTAATTAAAATTCAGCTTCGCATTTCTCAGCTAGATACTGAACTTCTTGTTCTCAGTCCTGTCCTCTATAAAATGAAAATGATAACACAATATTTAGAGGGATTTTGAAGTGCTAAGTAAGCAGTTGTATAAAAGGAAGAAAACCCAACTACTAATAGGAACTCAACAACCGTGTGTGCCTTCCGTCCCTGTTCTATTCCTAGGCATTTGTTTTTCCTATTTCTTCCCATTTCATTGCTATTCCTATTCTTCTCCATTTTTACTAATCTTTACACTTTTGTTTATTTTAATCCTCCACATTCTTCCCTTGGAACTACCAATCCTTTCTAAGGCCTGCCCTTCCTGCTGTAATTAACTTACATAGAGTTTAAATCTTACTCTTATATACATGATTCCCACTTCTGTATCTGCAATTCAGGCTTCCTCCTGAATTCCAGATAACTTCTAAGTGCATAGTGTCAACTGATCATCTACAAATACCTTAAATTCACTATTTCAAAATGGAACTCAATCCTTTCCACCAATGTACAACTCCTTCCTCACCCAAACCAGCATCTGTGCAGGTACACACACACAGCCCACTCACCATTCTACCTGTGCTTTCTATTGACGCTAATACCACTACCAATTTCTAGAGTCAGGAGACCAAAACACTTGCAAAAATGAAATTTATTTTTTATTAATGTAAATTCATGGGCTAGGCATAGTGGCTCATGCCTGTTATCCTAGCACTCTGGAAGGCCAATGTGGGTGGGTTGCTTGAGTTTACAGGTTTGAGACCAGCCTGAGCCAGAGCAAGATCTCATCTCTAAAAATAGCTGGGAGTTGTGGCAGACACCTGTAGTCCCAGCTACTTGGGCGGCTGAGGATCACTTAAGCCTAAGACGTTGAGGTTGCTGTGAAGTATGATGCCATGGCATTCTACCAAGGATGACAAAGTGTGACTCTATCTCCAAAAAAAAAAAAAAAAAAAAATGACTTAATTCATACATTCTAAGATAATTTTAATAGTGTGGTTTTGCTAATTTAATTAAACAATGGGCATATTAACTTCATTTTCATTTACAATGTACTTTTTATTTGAAGAGAGACAATAAGTAGACACAAGATAGGTTTCAGACCTAGGTTGTGTTTGGCTGGTCTATAAACTTCAAGGTAAAGGTAACATCCTTGACTATTACATTGTGGAATTGCTGGAGGCTTTCTTTTCGTAAATGAAGCATTTAGCAATCCAACATGCTATATTATGAGAAAATTGATTTCTGTGGGCAACACACTTTAAGAATAAAATATGGTTCAGCTCAGTATCCTTGAATTCATAGTAAATAACCTGGTGTATATTGGATGTTTCTTGAAGGAAGTGGAACATATTGATGTTGGTAAATACCTAGATCTATTACTTTTCACTGCTCTAAGAAACATTCCCTTGACAAAAGCCACACGATAAAATTACTCTCAAAATAGCATTCTTCAAACTATAATGTGGTATTTCTCATTTATCATAAAAATATTTTGATCATAATATTAATTAATCATTTTCCCCTAAAAAAGATACCCTGGATTTGGACTCAGTCATCACTGCTACAATTTCTACCTACATCTCTGAACATATTCCACTTTCATACCTCTGAAATGGGAATAGTTAATTTGGTATACTCTTAGCTTTGTTCATAATAGACATAGGATTACTTGGCCATCTAAAGCACAGTCAATAACTATGTCATCTTAAAAATGAGGAAATCAGAGCAAAAATAAGACTGGATAATATGCCTGGCATGAGTGAACATCTCCTTCTCTATTCCTGCCTTGGAAAGTTGAAGTGAAATTGTTGGCAATTTCCACTGTAGATAGAAAATGGACATGGACTTCAACCACGTTCACTGATTAAGGAGCATAGGTAGAGTTATGGAAATGAAGTAAATGATACAGAGGTTGAAACATGCAAGAAAATCCTTCTCTTAGCTTTACTCCAAATAAATGGGTCTTGGTCATTTTCTGGGCAATTTTCTTAAAATCTCATGTGGGAATTTTATATATGAATAAAGAACACTATTGCAAAGGATATTTTGCTTCATGGTCAAAAACTTTTGATTAATCTAAGTCATAGATTTTACATAAATGGAAGATTAGAAGATATGAGGAATCAAGTGTGAAATTTGAAATAATAAGATAATCTTTTATCAGAATGTGATTTTTCTAAGTAAAAAATTAATTATGACTGAAAAATTTTCATATCTAAATACAAGTTTTACACAAAATATTTTTCTCTTTCTCCAGTCACACATCCATTCATACTTGTGTTCTTGAACCCAGTATCAATAGTCAGCACTCCATAGGTAATAGAGGACCCCTCACCTAGGATGTAAGGAAGGGTGTGATTCTGAGACTTAAAAAACATATCTTGAACTCACTTTCTAGACTGAAATGTATAGTGAAATTTGAAGAATATTGTAAGTGTTGTGACATCATCATTTATCTGTTGATATTCTTCCTAATTTTATTAGAAATGTCCATTAAGGTTTATTTCAGGTGGGGAGTTGAGGTAGCCTTTTCCCCATTGTATTAGTTTTCTATTAACATAACTAATTACCACAAACTTGACTGCTTAAATACCAATTTACACACTCACTGTTCTGTAAGTCAGAAGTCCAGCCTAGCATGACTAGGTTGTCTGCTCAGGGTTTCAATAAAGGTATCAGATAGACTGAGTTTTCCTCTTGAGGCTTTAAGGAAAAATCCGC
Organism: Perodicticus potto; assembly: GCA_963574655.1. NCBI lineage: Eukaryota > Metazoa > Chordata > Mammalia > Primates > Lorisidae > Perodicticus > Perodicticus potto. The sequence continues at coordinate 11,498 of CAUYRH010149319.1, forward strand.
TTCAAGTTCATTGTTCTTATATGCAGAATTCAGTTCCTTGCAGTTACAGTTAGAGGCAGCTCTCAGCAACCAGAGGCCACCCCCATTCCTTGCCACACAGCCCCCTCCATCCACAAACCAGCAATTCCTGTCAAATCCTTCTTCTGCTTCAAACCTCTGACTGTGCCTCTGAGATGCCAGAGGGAATGTTCTCCTTTTAGAGGGCTTCTGTGATTAGGTCAGGCCTAGCTGTGCGATCTTCCATTCTTAAGGTCAACTGATATAGTAACTTAAGTAAGATCTGCAAAATCAGATCAGTACTTGATTGGATAACTGGTGAAGACATGTATACAGTTGTGTCCAGAAATTTGGGGACCTTAGAATTTTGCCAACTATACACCTCCAAACTCCATCTAAAATTATATTCCATATATACTCATGAGGTTGCATCCTAAGACATTTCTCTTTTCCCCAGTGATCCTGTTAACCAAAGTATCCCTGTAATGTATTAAAATTCAATCTCAAGATTGAAATACACCTCATCAAAAAGAGCCAGGTTCCATAGTTGAGCCCCCCCCCACCCCCGGTCCTAGGTCTGAAAGCTAGCACAATGTTTACCAAGGCCCAATGGTGCCCCATATGATATGGGTGACATATTTCATCTTTTTTATTTCAGGGTAGAGATAGTTTAGTATAGTATATTGAGAAATCTAACTTTTTAGTTTTGTAAATGTGTATTATTTAAATTGGTTGATTTTAAAATATCCATTCTTTGAAACAATAAATAATATTTTATAACATAGATAAAGTGTTTAAAAGACACATAATACTCCTCAACTCAAGGGCCTGTATAGTTTTTTAGACCAAAAGTATTTATAAGGAGCAAACATAAAACATATTTTTAAAATTCAAGAGCCTGATGTTTGATATTTACATGTATTAACATTTGGTAATATCCTACTGCTTTGTAATTAGAGCTGGCTCCCAAGAGGTAGACCATAATTGCTCATTTTGTAGATGTGGCACTTCTGGATCAAGAAGTGATTAAAATATTTATATGGCACAGCTTGTTCAATTCACTTATATTATCAGATTAATTTACTTTATTCTCTGTGCATCAATATTTTCACTTTTCCCCCTTTAAAATGACACTTGAAAGAAAATGATTTTTTACTGTAGTCTTAATAACACCCACTTGTGCATTTGAAATAAATAAAATGATAGATTAATATTGAGCCTTTTCTATATTAACATGTTTACAAATATATACAGTATATAATACATTTGCATAAGATGTAAAATACAATCATAAAAAAATCAATTTTTAAAAATAAAAATCATATGACTATCCGAAGGGATAAAATTTGAGTTAGTGCAATAATTTGCTAGTGAAACATGATTTTGAATTTAACCGTCTAGGCTAGCAAAATGTATTTTCCATGCTTAAGATGTTCCTACTTATGATGAAGAAAATTAAAAAATATCACAATGACTGTCCATATTGCCTTATTTTCTAGTAATATAAGGTGAAATTGTTTTGGTCCCTTTCAGGTATACCCATGCATATTTATCTTAGAAAACTTAATACATAAAGTGAAATTGTCTATTAACAGCCAAAGATCTATATTTGGACATTTGTTTTCAAAGGGCTTCATTTCAAATTGTCTGTGTTACGAAATCAAGAGCTAATAAGGAAAATAATTACCAGGATTGGGAACGCACACGTGTGGTACATCCATAGCTTGGCAGGTTAGCGCTGGACACTTCTGACTAAAGCTGAAATAAAGATGAAGTGAGTGTGAGAGGCTTAATGAACTGGGCAAAACACAAATCCCCCTTAGTGATTTGTATAAAATCATACTACTGAAAATCAAATCTTCCCACAATCAATTTTAATGTCATTTTTGAAGTATGTTAAGAAAATATAGACTTCAGCCTAAGGGCTGTAGGAGGCAGCGCATTTCTATCTTTGAGCCTCGCTGCCCCCAGGAGAGGCAGGGAGATGGAGGGACTGTCAGGCTCCAGGCCCCCATTACTGTTAAACATGCACTGCCTGCAGTGTCTGCCAGCATGAAAGAAAAGAAAACAGAGACTTGTCCAGTTAGACCCTAATGTCTTCCAGATGACATTGTTGTAGTCCCTTAAGCAAAATAGAAAACAAGAATTAAGTTTGGAAGAGAAACATGCCAAAATATAAATACGCAAAATCTCTCCAGCCAGCAAAAGACCTCTGGGGTCACATTATCGATTTCACCTGAAGGCAAAATGGTCCACGCTGCAACAAACAAACCAAAAGAATCATTTCCATACAGAGAGGGAGGAAAACAGCCTGCAAAAGACGGGGGAAAGAACATCTGGATATAACCAGGCAAATGAAGAATTCAGCAAAGAAACTTTGAAAGTTGACAACATGACAGTGGAGAGGTACAGGCTGAATTTCGCCTCACTTTGAACATGCCATCTCTCATCATAAAAAAACAAATCAATAAAGTAGAATAAAATGAAATTAGAAGATGCTGCACTTCCCACCCAAGGTGAGACAATTCTAAGACAAGCTTCAGGGTGTCTCTGAGTCCCGAAGGCTCCCTTAGCACTGAGGGAGGAAAACCTGGCAGAGACCCCCATCCAAACCCAAGGTGACATCGGGAAGGACGGCAGTGCCTTCAAGGATGGTCCGTGTGTGGAACGTGTTTCTCTCTGCACCGCGGTGTGCGTGCACATACCTGTGCCAGTTTTCAAGGAGGTTAGTAGTGAGGTGTGTGCGACTTGTCCCCCTCCCCGCATGGCACAGAGAGGCCTCTTTCAACGCTACTGGCTCTGCGTTTCCACATAGAGAGGGTCTTCTGTGCATCTGGCCTTCAAGCCACCAGCGCCCTTCGGCCACCAGCCAGCTGCTGCTGGGTACTTCCACCTGCCTCTACCACTTGGTCCTCAATCGCCTCAGTGCAGTGGTGGCTTGAAGGCTCTGATGTGGGCCCTTTGCTGGTTCCCATGGTGGAGCACTCTGGCCCCCGGGGAATAGCAAGAGGCTGCCCTGAACTCACTGACGGTGCTGGGGGGAAGGGGTAGCACAGTCACCTCTCAGGATGACCGGCACCAGCAGCAGCTGCAGGGTACCTACCTCTGAGTGCAGAAGGGAGCATCACACAGGTGCAACCAGGAGTTTCTGCCCGCAGAGCCTTACAGAAACCTCTCCCAGCCTCCTTTCTCCTTCACACCTTGGGGTCCCGGATTTATGCCTCTTAAGAGGTTATTTAATAAATGCACCTACTTGGGCTGTATCTGCTGTCTCTGAAGTGTGCTGTCTTTACTGGGAAGGGACAGACCTTGAGGACACCCTTCCCATCTCTGCAGAAACGCCCTTCTAAACCGGAAGGAACAGGCCCTGGCCAGGGAAGCTGACCTACACAAAGCCATTATCCCAAGATACCAGGCTAAGGGTCTTGCCTCATTCATTTTTCCATCGTGCACATATCGATACATTTACTTAACCTTTCACTTGGAAGTTCCCTCACTTGAAAGTTTTTCTCAGCTTACTTAGAAGAGTTGTTTCATCTTGTACATCCTTATATATTTTTTCCCCACCTATACTAAAACTTTGAGCACACTGCATTACTTGCAGGAGGAGATGGAAAGCTGTCTGAGAGTAGGAGACATCTTTTGCTGGGCTGTGTGTGCTCCGAGCCCAGTACACAGCCTGGGTGCAGCAGGAGCTGGAAACCATTCAGTGGACTCGAGGCAGCGGCCATGAGCCATTGATCTGATCGAGATAGAGAGCTGCTGTCATTCCTTACACATAAAACCTAATATTCTCATGGAGATCACAGATGTTTCAAAGGCCTAGTTTCTTAAATTTTTTTCGACCACCTGGTTTCTTGAAAAGGTTACTTTTACCAAGTTTTATTAGAATTTAAAGGCTGCTGTGTCCCAAATATTTTTGTGTTGTTGATTTAAGGGATAAAACAATTGCACTTACTGTTTCAGAGTGACGTGGTCCTATTTGTGGCTCTGAAACCCCAGACTTTAGGAGATATTTGACCAGGTGTCCCCGCCCCAGTTACGCTCTGGGGGGTGCAGTCTGCTTTATTCTCCTTCCCCGGCTGGTTCTCACCGCAGCATGGGGGGTGGGGGGACCTAAGGCCTTAAAGGAACACGTGGCCTTCCTGGGCTGCAAGCACGGCCTTTTGACTGAACCTAAATATTACAGAACAAATCTCTTTATTAAAGGGTAAAGCAGAGAACAATGAAGCTTTTTCTTGCCTCCTGTGGTGCAAGACACGAGCGGGCAGTGCAGGTAGAGCAGCCCAGCCAGACTGTGCAGACCGGAAAGGGACTGGCTCACGGGACTGCAGGAGCCGGCAATGCACGTCCAGAAGACCCGGGCAGGCTCGGGAGGGCAGGCGGGAGCCTGGGTGGCAGGCGAAGCTGCTCTCCAAAGGCAGAATTTCTCCGAACATCTTCATTTCCATGCTTAAACCCGGCATGGGTAAGGAAACTGCAGCCTTCTGATTTCAAGATTGTTCTTTTTTAGGTACCAAAGGAGGCAAGAAAAAGCTTCATTGTTCTCTGCTTCACCCTTTTAATAAAAAGATTTGTTCTGTAATATTTAGGTTCAGTCAAAAGGCCGCGCTTACAGCCCAGGAAGGCCACGTGTTCCTTTAAGGCCTTAGGTCCCCCCACTCCCCATGCTGCGGTGAGAACCAGCCGAGGAAGGAGAATAAAGCAGACTGCACCCCCCAGAGCGTAACCGGGGCGGGGACACCTGGTCAAAAACCTCCTAAAATCTGGGGTTTCAGAGCCACAAATAGGACCACGTCACTCTGAAACAGTAAGTGCAATTGTTTTATTACTTAATATCAGCACCACAAAAATATTTGGGACACAGCAGTCTATAAATTCTAATAAAACTTGGTAAAAATAACCTTTTTAAGAAACCAGGTGGTCAAAAAGATTTTAAGAAACTAGGCCTCTGAAACATCTGTGATCTCCAAAAGAATATTAGGTTTTATGTGTAAGGAATGACAGCAACTCTCTCTCTCGATCAGATCAAAGCATAAAATATACTGTTTAAAATAAAGATGGCACTGATGGCTGTCAACCCCCAAGGGATAATTCTGGGGACCAAAGATTACATACAAAATATTTCAACTTCAAAAGGCAAAAGATCACACTATAGTAACAACAACAACAGACACCCAAATATTCCTGATGAATTAAAACGACAAGGGCTTCCACCTGCAAATGGCTACTACTTGAAATAACTCTTTAGATTTCTCCTAGGGAAAATACTTGCCAAAGACAAACAAAATACTTTCTCATTATTACCCTTGTAACAGAAAGGAAACTCGGTCTCATGGTTTTTATCCATCTCGCCAAGGAAAGGACATTTTGGACCAGTAAATTAGGACACAAAGATAAAGAAAGATAGGTGTATACCTCGCAGAGATGCATGGTTATTTCTCTGAAAGCAAGGCAGTGTGAATATTTGGGTTGATTCTGCTTCACGAAGCGCTTTCTGGAGGAATCTGATTTAGGGAACGAGAAATCCCTGGGGATAACTTGACTGTCTGACACAGACACCCTGTCTGTTTACCGTGTCCCACGGTGCTGTAAGAGAATATTTCCATCACCGCCAAAAGGAGGCGTCCTGCCAGCCAGCGTGCATTTAGACTTTAGCCATCTTCCCACGTGTCTGTGTGTGGTCATCTCCCTGTGTTTTATTTTCATAGAACTTGAAAGACATCGGTCCTTTTTAATATGAAAGTTTGATCTCTGGGAACATTCCTCATTCATCTGAAGACATAATTTACCTGCTGACCTTCCTGGAAGGAGCCGGAGAAGCTAGACCAGAGGTTGCCAACTGTGACTGCACAGCAGCATCTGCTGGGGCTGTTCATAAAATAAGAGCATCTTCTCCGCATCACAAACCTATTGACTCCTGGATGTGGAGCCCTAGGTCAGTAAAGGGAAAAGCTCTCCAGCTGATTGCAATATGCAGCCAACGTGCAGAATCACCGTGCCAGAAGAATTGCAGCAAATAGCCTGTAAAGTATAGAATGCTCCACTTTTACCTCTTAGTTTCGCTTTTTCAAATGGAAACCAGAATTTCCAATTGTTTTTAAATTAAGGCCTGAATGTGTATAGCCCTCAGAAAAGAAGCCAGGGCTCCGGGGGTGGACCGTCCACAAGCATGGACTTGGCCTCTGTGCAGGCGGCCTCCACCTTCCTAGACTGTGCACAACGCTGCCTGAGTTCTGGTCCATCTCAACTCCAGCAGGCTGGACCCCTCCTACTTCCGCTCCATCCGGTGTTGTACCCTGTAGCTAAACTGCTCTTGAAAACCCGTGGGTAGTCACCTCCCTGGAACTTCAAATTCTGCGCAATCTCTTTATTGCTCTTAGACAAAGACCAATGGTTGCAACCTGACGCGCCCCATGTTCTCACAGACTGAGCTCGTCAGCCAGCCCCAGTTTTTCCTCCTCACTCTATATTCCAGCTCCTAGGATCTTCTCTACATTTCTCAAACTCAGCCACACTCCTTCCTGGCCCGGGTCAGAGGGGAAAATTTCCCAGGAATGGCTCCTTTGTGTCCTGGACGGTCCTCAGCTCTTGGGTCACATGCTCCTTCCGCAGGCCATCCTCACTCAGCCTCCACACTTCATGGCTCTTCACACAGTTAACACCTGCCTACTTATGTGAGTGATTATTTAACAAACATCCATTCTCCTGCCACATCTTAACTCTCGGGAGGGCACTGGACACATGCCTTTCTGCCCGGCTTCCCCTCACCACCTAACACACAGGACTGAGCCCACAAGGAGTGAGTAAATGTTCTCCATGAACATTAGACTTGAAAACAAATTCATCTCCTAGCAGTTGTGGAGACTCAGGGGCTTCGTCTAACATAGCTTTTTAAACATGAGGTAGACTATTCTTTTTTTTGAGACAGAGTCTCAAGCTATTGCCCTGGGTAGAGTGCCATGGCTTCATAGCTAACAGGAACCTATAACTCTTGGGCTCAAGCAATCCTCTTGCTTCAGTTTTTCTATTTTTAGTAGAGATGGGGTCTCGCTTTTTCTCAAGCTGGTCTCAAACTCATGAGCTCAAGCTGTCCTCCTGTCTCAGCCTCCCATAGTGGTAGGATTACAGGCGTGAGCCTCCGTACCTGGCCTAGAATATTCTATACATGGCGTGTGGCAATCTTTTAACAAATAAGAATTATGTTGAATTAATCAATGCATTAATGAGCAAATATTCATCTTCTTGGCCACTGTCAAAAATAAATAGATAATTTGAGATTAGAAAGCTTTAAGTATAATGATACTTGTTTAAGATTTTGGGAAAATCCTGCAGAGACGAACATAAAGTCCCATGAGTTTTATCAGGCCGCGAGTACTAGATGGGTGTTATCAGAAAGGAGAGCTACGGAATGTACCACACAGTACTTCACCAGCTGCATTATCCGAAAACTTTGTAAGTTTTTAGTATAAGAAAAGGTTAAAAAATTGTGTGAAATAAATGTGATTTAAAATCATAATTAAGAAAGATGGTAAAAATGTGCATAAAGTCCAAAAGAGTATTTCAGCTGTGACCAGAGGGGAGCATTCCCTTCTCAGTATGGAGTTGTGCTCACTACGGCTGCTGTCTCGAGGGGCGTGAAGTTTTACTGCAGTTGGTTGTTTTCAGTTGGGCCCAAATAGTAGGTTCTTACAATTTAAGGCTTGAACCAACCACCCCTAAATGGCACATGATATAAACATGTTGAATGATATAAAAATGAATCATTTGGGGGCTGTAAAGTAAGCCTACAATGGGACAATAAAAGATAGAAATGAAAAGAGCTACACTTGCCCCCTTACATTCACCAAGCTAGAAAATGTGGCCCGAGAATTTTTTTTCCTTATGGTTCTAACAGGTGGTGAAGGGACAGGAGGTGTGTGGCCACCACTGGCCAATAGCTTCACGGAGCTGGTGCTCAGCCTATGTGAAGGAGACAAAAAACAGGCCTCATCTAAGCAATCAAGATAAACAGCCCCACAGTGGCTGTGATGTCTGCATTTTTTGGTCACTGGAAAATCCACAAAATGAGAAATCTTCTTTTGGAGATGCACTAATTATATAAACAGAAAATCTCAAGCAGAAATGGAGTCCGCTTTGGCTGTTACCCACGCCGAATGTGGGACAGACACCAGATAGCGCCATCCGAGAGGCGTCATCATTCAGGTAAACCTCTAGACGTTCTGCTCCTGATTACTATTTGTTGAATAAGTGAACTACTTGGCCTGTCAGCTTGAACAGAAACTTTGTTCAGGCAACATCATTTGATGAAGAATCTTGTTTTTTGTTCCTGGAGGAAAATATTGCACTGGAGCAGATGTATAATTAAAGAAATTCTAAAAAGTCAATAGTCATTGACTCTTAAATGTTAATACTTTACTCAATGTTGAGGTGTTTTTACAGTCCTCAAGGTCTTTTCAAACTACAACAGTAATAAATATATACAGTAAACCCCTCACATCTGCGGTTTTACTTTTCATGGTTCCAGTGACCTGTGTGCTGGAAATGAACAAGTCCTAGATTTTAAATCATGTACCCTTCTTCTCAGTGTAAGGAAATCTCAAGTCATCCTCCTCTGTCCTGCCTGAATCATCCCTTTGTTCCGACGACTCATGCTGTGCACTCCGCCCGCCCTCAGCCAGGGGTCATTTCCATTATCACAACTGTTACATTATTGCTTGCTTGAGTTTTCAGGCATTCCCTGGGGACTTGAGACACATCCCTTGGGAATAAGAGGGACTTTGCATATACAAAGTCACACATAGTTACATCAAATTTAAAATGCATATAGGTTACTTGTTTTATTTATGTTTCTTTTTATATTGGGACGTATTGCCGAGCTGATGGTCAAACCATGATGAAATTAGGACACACAAAAAGTGCAAAGCAGCTCACTTAGAAAAACTCCCAGTGACTAAACCTGGGTCAATGTGAGCAAAAATGATAGCAATGCATAATATCTCACAGAATAGAAAAGAAATGAAGACAGCATACTAATATGAATAAATAAATAGGAAAATAAATAAGTGAGGGAGAAAAGACAGGGCTTTCTTGTAGAAGAATTTTAATTAGCAAATATGACAGGAATGACAAAAACAGAAAAATCACCATTTAGCAGGAGGCACAGTGACATTAATAATTGTTTCAGACAAGGATCCTCGGTAGATACTGAAATAAGAAAGCTAGTATAATGAGAAACAGAATATTCACATGGTCCCAAAGAATCTCCACATAAGATTAATTACAAAGAGAAAGGGTGAATTTACAGCAGAGAAAACTGGCACCCAATGGCTCAGCCAACTGATCAAAGTTGGCATCACCATTAATTGGACAAATTAGTGTCATATGTCTCTTAACAAAATGCACAGAGAGGGATGTATAATTACTTTATGACAATCTTGTCAAAGACATATACTGTGAATTTAATCATAAGGAAACATCAGACAAACCAAATGCACGGGCATTCTAGCAGATCACTGGGCCAGTCCTCTTCCAAACTCTCAAGGAATTAAAGGGCGCAGACTAAGGAATTGTTCCAGATGAAAGGACACCAGTTGGACATGCAGCTGAATGTGACACAGCACCCTGGTTTTGATCCAGAAAAAGAACATGACTGACAACTGGCAGAATTTGAATAAGTGCTATAGTTTAGTTAATAGCATTTTATTGAATGATAGTTTTGTAATAGGTTAACATTTGGTAGCTGGGAAAAATTCATATCACAATTATTTGTAATAGTCTTCCAACTTTTGTCTAAGTTTAAAATAATTTCAAAACAAAAAAGTTAAATTTGTTCTTAAAAAAGAGACAACTCAACACCAAGAAAAAAAAAATTGTTTTAAAAGTTGGCAGATCTGAACAGACACCTCACCAAAGAAGACATTATAGCACATGAAAAGAGGCTCACCGTCGTTTGCCAGGAGGGAGTCTCAAGTTAAAACAACAATGAGATACCACTATATACCACTAGAGTGGATAAATCCAAACAAATTTCTCAAATGTCAATACTCATTGCTGGCAAGAATGCAAAATAATATCCTTACCAGGAAAATGAGGTAGAATTTGGGTTAAAAAAATATAAAATTTACAAAATCTTAATTGTAAGATAGAATTTTAGCCTAGTTAGTCTTAATTTTGGCAACATCAGACCCAGCAGAGGCTGGATGTATGGTACAGTCATGGTGTAAGTTCTTCCATCTGAGATTTTGAAGATGTTAAGAAACTTGAATCATTCAATGAAAATGACAAAATCCAAAAAGAAGAAATCAGTGCAGATTGTAAAGTGACCATCTCTTCTGTAAATAATATTAGTACAAGCCCAAATATATTTAAATGTTTTATATAAAAAGGATATTATAAAGAAAATATCACAATTTACATTTCAAAAGTACCTGTGTAATATGTTCTCTGATTTAGTGATAGAATTATACACCTAAAGGTAGAAAGCTAGGTGCATTAGATACCTCAAACGTAAGCTAATGATGCTCTATTGTACATTTGAAATTTGCTAGCACAGTAAATCTTGGGTTCTCACCAAAAGAAAGAAATGGTAACTATCTGAGGTGATGGATGTGTTCATTTACTTGATTGAGGTAATAATTTCACAGTGAATGTGTAGATCAAGTCCTCATGGCTACATCTTAAATACATATACAATTTTTATTTATCATTCATACTCTCATAGAAATAATATGAATTAATAAATGTATAATTGTTTAATTCACTTAATTCTAATTTTAGATAATGTACTGCATTATCCGTCAAAAGGTACAGAGGCATTAATTTTATGTATGATTGTCATCAAAGAAGAGAATTTCCTTCTATCTCATAGACTATATTTATGAATGGTGAGATGTAAATAATACAGGCGGAGACGTGATTTTAATCAGGTACCTATCACATCAAATCACTCAAGAAAGAGGCAATAAAAGAAGGATGAGGACATAAAAACACTCATTTACATAAATAGGTTATGATCAATACATTAAAAAGACAAAAGAATAAAATATTTACTAAAAGCAAAAGAATCATTGAAGTTAATAGTCAATTCTTTTGAAGTTGGAGTGGATCTAGATTTCCATTTTACTTCCATATAATTTCCATTTTATTTCCATCAGGTTAGACCATGGCAGGACTACCCCAAGCCCTTCTTATGAAAGATACAGCTCACAATGCTCCTGTTTCCCATCTCATGATGTTCTAAATGAGGATACAAATCAAAGCAAATGAAAAAGCCTCAGAGTACAGACATCTACATATCTGTCTTTGGATAAACAGCGATTGTGGGTTATGTTTTGCATCCTATTCTTAGTTGAAATTAAGGGAAAATAATACAAAGCTCTCTGAGAAACAGCAAATGAGAAATTGAGTATAAGACATAACAAGATTTTTAATATCTTTAACTGAAAGCATTCTTTCTACATTTTTCATGTGCTTTGAGCTCTAAATCATGCAGAAGAATTGATGTGCTCAAAAATAACTAATAGCGGTACAGAGAACAAGTCAAGGACTCCCTCCCTCACCTGTGCTATAGATATCTCCATAAAAGCCAGCTGAATGATTTTTTTCCAGAAAGTTGTTATTTTAAAAAATTGATAAAGGATGACTAGGAAGAGATATTAGATATCACTCCCCTTTTAAACATGGTATTTGTTATTATCTGACTTAAGCCAAAATTGATTGGCTTAACCCATTCCTTTGGGTAGGTCTTAGTATCTTCCAAAATAGTATAAGATGGTTGAACGTTAGATACTCCCCTACCTGCCAAGTTATGAGGAATGCCACGCCAAGCACCAGACAAGTGAGGATTTGCTAAGTAAATACTGATTAGCAATCACATACAAAACGGGGTCTTTCTTATAATCTGTTCCATAAACTGAAGAAAGTTCTAAGTCTCTACCTTTTTAACTCTTCCAATCACCAGCTTGATTTAGTTATTAATTTAGGGGAAATACTAAAATCCAGAGATAAGATTCTCTCACCAATAAAGAGTGTGATGACATAATCAGAATCCTCCAGATAGCTTGGCGGGATACTGGACTATTTAGGGATTTAGTCTGCAGCATTATTCCCCTGTTCACATTGAACTGATGAGCCTTAGTCCCCTATCCATGCATAAGTGGGAATATCCACAAAATATTTTTAATGAATCTGTATATTTGGAATTTCCATAGAGTCACCAAGAAGACATCTTTTATGAAATGCATCATGCTAAGTAACGGGTCATCATTTTTAACAACAAAATCCCAGTTCTGATATATGACATGCTAATTAGCAAAGTGTCCCAGTTGGTGGGAATACATGGAATAAAAATGCTGAGAGTGGCTGCTTCTCAAGTTACACGCTTCCCACTTGGAACCTTTCCAAACCCAGACACCCAAATCTCTTGATGAGAACACAGGTAACAAACATATCATTTCATACTGTGTACTGTGAAGCATGTAAAATAAACTACCACTATCATATCATTTTTCTTGCTCTAAAAGTAACTTATGCAATTTAGAGAAAAAATTTAAAATATAGAAAAATTTTAAATTAAAATATCCTCAGAAGCATAACTGATCACATGTTGTACCCCCAAGTACAACATGTGATCACTGCTAACATTTTTATGTCCAATTGATAGACACACACATATTCATATATTTTGGAATAGACAAATAATGCTCAGACACAGAAATATTAAAATGAACACAAAGTGACCACAGTTTTCATCATCCTATGTATACAAAGGATGACATATTAATATGTGCAAATTAAATTTCACTATCTTATGGGCACCACTTGCAGGACTTTGGGCCCTCTTGGGAATTCTTCACTGAATCCACTGTTTCTGGAGTCCCTGAGGGTTTTGTCCCATGGCGTCCATTTTCATTATTGTTTTCACTGTTTCCTTATCATCTGACGTAGACTATTAACCTTACTTCTGTCTATTAATTCTCAACACTAGAATGAACCTCACTGCAGGACTGCTGTGGCCGACACTATAATCTCAGAAAAGACTGATTGATGATTTGTTGTTTCATTCATTCATTCATTCATTAAGTTGACAAATATTTGTTCAACTATGTTGCATACCCCTTTCCCATCCCTAGGACTGCACATAGGAAAAAACAAAAAAACACCCATTGTCTTATGAAGCTCAGATTTTGTTCAGTTTGGGGTGGCCATTGGGGCTTCCAATAAATTAAATAACTGAGAAGAATAGATATCATCTTCTCTTGCAACAAGTAATAAGGAGAAAACTTGAAGTAAGTTGAAGTAAGCGTAATAGGAATTAGTGAAATCAAGAAGATTTACAACTTGCAACATGGCGCCCGAGGGGAACCTCCGAGAGAGGAGACCTGGCTGAGTGGAGACCTAAAGGACCCCAGGGAGTGACAGCCACATATTTGTCTTGGCATCTGCATGGGAAGCATGTGAGCAGAGGCTCCGAGTCTGATGTGTGTGTATAGGGGTCAAAGAAGAGCAGACAAATGCACGTGGTTGAAGGAAAACAACCTGGGGATGAGGAAAGAAAGGTGAGGCCAGAGATAATCGGGATCCACATTACACATGGCTTTGCCAAACACAGAGGACTTTGGGTTACATCAGATGAGATAGAGAGCCATGGAAGGACTTTCATCAGAGAACTTTGCCTGGATTTACCCTAATAAGATCATTCTGGCTTCTGTGTGAAAATACAAAGAAGAGAATAAATACACAATAGAAAAACAATCGGAATGAGAAGCAGGAGAAGATGGTGACATCAACTAAGCTGGTAGCAATGAAGGGGATGAAGAATGAATGATATAATATAATATATTGTTTGAAAGTGAAGCAAATAAATTTGAATAAATTTCAATAAATCAGAAAAATGATATGAAAGAAAGGAAGGAGTATGTTTAACTTCAATATTTTTGATATGATCTAAAGATTAGAGTTACCATTCATGGAAATTAAGAAAACTGCTATTTAAAGGCATGAGACTAGCCAGGTGCAGTGGCTCGTACCTATAATCCTAGCACTCTGGAACACTGAGGCAGGTGGATTGCTTGAACTTTGGAGTTTGAGACTATCTCTGAACAAGAGTGAGACCCCCATCTCTACTAAAATAGAAAAACTAGCCAGTCATTGTGGTGGACACCTGTTGTCCCAGCTGTTCTGGAGGCTGAGGAAGAGAATCACTTGAACCCAGGAGTCTGAGGTTTCCTTGAGCTGTGATGATGCCACAGCACTCTACACAGGGTGACAGAGTAAGACTCTATCTCAAAAAAAAAAAAAAAAGCATGACACTTGTGAGACAATAAGACAGGAAGGGATTGCAGACAAAATGAGAAGAGAGAGGTTCACAGACTAAACCCTGGAGACCTTCAATGTTCAAAGTCGGGGAGATGAGAAGGACCCCATAAAGAGGATTGAGAGGAAGTAGCCAGAGACCTGAAAGAAAAATGAGAAGGTGGCTGTATTCTCCCCACACAAGCCTTCTCCTTAATGCCCCAGAGCACAGCTGTTACACAACCTCACTACAGACTCAATAATCACAGAACTCAAGTTATAAGCAGGAATGAAATAAGAACGACTCCATCACCTGATGGGTGGACGTGACTGCAGGTGCAAAGACATCTGCCTGGGGTGCCATGGAGTCCAAGTCATCATCATCGAAGACTCAGCCCACTTGCGTGCAGGAAAATGCTTTTCTCCCCCATTATGACTAACCTGCAGCCTACCCAGACTCCCTAAAAATCAGACCACAGAGAGAGTGAAACCAGACGGAGAGATGAAGGATATTACCGTGCCAGTCTACTGCTTGAGTCTAAGACCTCATTTCTTAAAATTCAGGATTTATCTTCCCCCACATAGACTAACAGTGGAAATCTATTTTTCCTTCATCCTGCATCTACAGACCTTCCTTTATAGGCCTACTTTTAGACATTTGTTCAGACAGCATTAGTATGAATCTTAAGCCTAGAGTTCATAGGGCAGGAGTATTTCCTATTCAAAATTAGGAAAGAAAAGGAAGGACAATGCCCTTGAGGGCCAGTCTTTGCTCCAAGTCCTCACTCTGGGGCTGTTAATATCACCACAGGTGGGCATCACCTGCCCAGGCTCTGTCTCCCTGCAGGGAGTCCTTCCAGCATTGTATGAAAATGTCACGTTAATTTCTGTCCTGCAACCTTTTGGTCCTTGGCTGCTGGTCTCCCACAAGCCAGATCCCAAATATCCTCGCAGAAACAAGCCAAGCCAAACTCTGAAACCATAATTTCATACCTGGGAAAGACGCTTTGTTCCACAGAAAACAGTCATCAGAGGAACATCTAGATACCTTTGAGGGGATCCCTGTTTGGGGAATCTCTTGGTGAAATTCCTCCTTACAGGTTTACGCTCCCTTAATATTCACCATATGTTGACATTTTGCCCTTCCTCTTTTATTGGAAAAAGAATGAAGATAACAAAATTGGTACTTTTTTTTCTTTTGTATATTTTCTGTTTCCAGTTTTTTAAGAATAAAATTGATACTATTAACTATTACTCTTGGTAAAAGTAAGTTTCATGAACATGTTTTTAAATAAGAAAAAAAAAAAACTGCCTTATTGTAATGAAAGAATAGCTAATGCCCGGGAACACACTAAGTGAAGTCACTTTTCAAAACCGCATGCCAGCTTACTGTTTAATGTAACCTCTAAAGCACATCCATTCATTCATTAACTTATGCCAGGCACTCTTCTTAGCACTGAGGATAATGCAGTGAACAAAACATACAAAAGTCCTTTTCCCCTCTAAATTATATAGTGGAGCTGAGAAGGTGCCCAAGAATCTGTCTCCAATGAAGTCATGGTTATCTGAGTAGAACTCGTAAGTATTCATTTACGTCTAAGTACAGATGAAGAGAGATGAGATTAGTGTGGTTTTTTTCTGGCCCTCAGTTAAGGAGGAAGTGAACAGTGGACCCTTTGCACCTTCAGGGCAGTACAGAGACCAACAACCTGCCAACCGCTGCAGAACAGACCAAGTGGCGGGTCCATTCATGAGACCCGACATTTTATCCCGGCCATTGGGCTTCAATGACCACAAAAGATAAAATTCCTACCCAGCATGCTCAGCTGTGCAAAAAAAGGAAAAAGTAAGTAGAAGGCTCTGGACGGAATCCCAAAGGACTAGATGGTGCAGGAAGAAAGCAGATCGATGATGACACCACCACGGGGTCTGCATTGTGCACTGTGATGAGGTGTTTGCATAGGATGGAGGCTGTATGAGGACAGTGAACTCTCAGGGCCTCTGTCACCCACAAAACTCCAACTGAGAAAACACCAGAGAATAACTCTTTCCAGATATCGAAAAATCAGAATGGAAAAATCTGAAATCACCAAGAGAGAAAGCCATGAGGGACCCATCTTGGTTACATAAGGAGTAATGACGTTACATCTTTGAGTTAATAAAAATGCTAAATAAGGATTTCTGACATAAAAAAAAAAGACATATGGTGAGTATATTCTCAGAATATTTTGGAATTAATTGAATTAAAATCAAAGCAAAAGTTCAGATTCAGGGCTGCAGAGAAAGAGAAAAAAAGTGTTTCAAAGTTTTCTCAGGGTCGGAGGAAGGCATGCAGGAAATTGTCTTGTTTAGGGTGAGGGTGAACAGTGTGAGAACCGTTGTCATATACATAGTTGTTTTCTATCTACATCACAGTAAAGAAATGCATAGATGATTATGGACCCTGGGAAAGAGAAGGTGACAGGTAACAATAAATAGTGACTGCACAGGACATCATCTAAGAGCTCCTTGGAGAGAGAAAGGGAGTTGTATTAATGGTTTCCCTGGTAAGGTAACGACTATATATAGCTAACCAATCGAGAGAGAGAGAGAGAGAGAGAGAGAGAGAGAGAGAGAGAAAAGCAAAATGAATTAAATAGGAATGTTAAACAGCTGCAAACGAAACAAAACAAAACAAAAAGGCGGGGGGGAGGGGGGAGCCCAAACTACTAGCGGTAGCAATAAACAAAGGATGAAAGAACACACAGGCTTTGCGCACATGTGACCTGAAAAAGAAATTCTACTCAAAGCAGACACTGGCTTTGAAAAGAGCAGCTCTTGATAAGAAATCTACATGAAAGAAAATGTCAAAAAAGAAAGGGTGAAATAGTAGGGTGGGCAAGTAGGTAAAAAAAAATGAACCCTAAAGAAAGCATGAGTGACCATGTTCAACTGAAAAAAAAAAATTTAGGTCAGAAATGCTAAGCATGATAAAGAGACAGAAAAAAGCAGGCACCTGAGTCAGGAAAGCAGCAGTTGTGATACCCAGAGTCACCCAGAGTCACACCCAGAGTTGTGAGGCACCTGAGTGAGGAGAACACGGCAGTCGTAACACCCAGAGCAGGGGCACAGGCGCAGACTGTGCAGCAACTCTTAGGGAGTCAAACATCATTCAGAAAGGATATCACTCTAGGAGGGGATTTCAACACGTGCCTTCAGAGGTCTGGAATAATAAATGAGAGAGGACATACAGAATTGGGTAGCACAGTAACAAACTCTGATTAAGAGGTTAAGTAGAACTGGCTTGGCACCTGTGGCTCAACGGGCTGAGGCGCCAGCCACGTACACCTAAGCTGGCAGGTTCGAATCCAGCCCAGGCCCGCCAAACAACAATGACGGCTGCAACCAAAAAATGGCCGGGTGTTGTAGCGGGCGCCTGTAGTCCCAGCTACTTGGGAGGCGGAGGCAGGAGACTCGCTTGAGCCCAGGAGTTGGAGGTTGCTGTGAGCTGTGATGCCACAGCACTCTATCTAGGGTGATAGCTTGAGGCTCTGTCTCAAAAAAAAAAAAAAGCCGGGCATTAAGAGGTAAGTAGACCCTTATAATATGTGGATGAACACACTCGCTTTAAAGAGTCTATGGAAAGTGTAGAAAGTTTACCATACACTGTGCTACAAAGGACAATTTATGATAACAAAGTATGTATTTTACAGGCTATTCCCATATAGCAGAATGCAATGAATTAGAAATACGTAGTATGTTAATACTTTGGATAAGAGAACTTGTTGATAAAGCAAGAAAAAAATATGTAATATAAATGTGACCAAATAGATGCTCTATTTAGATATTTAGAAACTTGCTCCTAAACTGTTAGTATTATAGAGGTAATAAACTTTGATATTATAAGAACTGTGCTTAGAAAGAAACAGCTATAAAATTTCCATAATTAAAAAATAAAAAATAAAAATAAAAGCATGGAAACGGCAAATGAATAATACAGTCAACAAACAAAGAAAAAGAAAAGTAAATAAGTATTGACAAATATAGAAATTGGTAATACATATTTTATAACAAAATAGGAGAAAGGAGAAATGTAGTCAAAATAAAAAGCCGTTTCTTTAAAAAGCAAGTGAAAACCTGCAGAATGGAAGAGATATTTCCAAACTACATATTGAGGGATTAATAAGGGATTAATATCCAGACTATATAAGGAGCTTAATTCAACACAAAATAAAAAACAAAAGCAGGAGGAAAAGACCTTAATAGATTTTCTCAAGAGCAGATATACAAACAGCCAACAGGAATGTAAAAATGTGTCAACAGGAAAGAAAAAAATATGTTCAACAACACTGATCATCAAGAAAATGCAAAGAAAAAAAGAAAACGTGTGTGAGTGAAGAGGGGGAGAAAAAGGAGCACTTTTACATGGTTTGTGGAATTGTAAATTAATAAAACACTATGAAAAACAGTATAGAAAAGAAAAAATTAAGAATACAATTACTGTACGATCCAGCAATCATACTAGTGGGTGTATATCCAAAGAAAATAGCATTGGTATATCAAAGAGATATATGCATACTCACATTAATTGCAGCACCATTTACAAATAGTCAAGATATGGAATTGCGTGTCCCAAAACAGAAGAATGGATTGAAACTTGTGATATACATATGAGAGAAGCAGAAACACTACTTCTATTTTTGTTCCCATTCTCCATTTTTCTTTACCTGCTAAACTGAATGCTTAGTCTTAGTTTTTCAGCCTTTTTTCTTTAATAGAAACAATTAAATATATAAAATATCCCTTTGAGTAACACTTTCTTCCCCCCACACAGTTTTCATTTATTCTAATTCCCTCAGAAATGTTTGTTTACTAATACTCTTTGAATCTAATCTATTCTTCACTTTCTCCTATAATTTTTTAATAGCTTAATTTCTTTTCAGTTGTTTCCCAAGTCTGCTTGGTCATTTTGGAAATCCTTTGTTTCTTGGTTGTTGTTTTATGCTAGCTTTTATTTCTTTTAATATTTCACATACGGATGATGGATTTGCTCCCTTTCAATATCAGTAGTCCTTGGGAACCGAAATCTGTTTATATTTTCTGGCGACGCTCACACATAGCAACTTGATAACTTAAGTTTTTGGTGATCCTTGACTGTTAACTCATATTTGATTAAATTAGTCCTTAGAAATCAATGGAACAAAATTGGGGCTTTGACCTCCTGAAAAGAAAAGTGTTTGTCTCTATATGATGCCTGGTTGTTGATTGACTGGGCCTTTTGTAAATTATCTTGGGTAAATATTGGCATCCTGGAGAAATGAATTCTACTAGTCTGCTCCGGCTGCCTGAATAAATTACCATCGTCTCGGCACTTAAATAACAAAGTCATTTTCTCACAGTTCTAGAGGCTGGGGCCAGGGACGAGGTCTGGCAGGGCCACTTTCTGGGGAAGGCTTTCTTCTCAGCTTGTAGACGGCACCTTCTTTCTCTGTCCTCTCATAGTGGTAGTGGAGTGGGTGAAAAGAGGGAGAGAAGGAAATAGAGGTGGAGGAGAGAGAGGAAGTGAGGGAGAAGGGAGAGGAGCGAGCCCACGCTCACCTGTCTTTGTAAGAGCCCTCATCCGACTGCACTAGGGTCCCACCAGTATGACCTCATTTAGCCTAATTACCTGCAAAAGGCCTTGTCTCCAACTGTAGTCACACTGAGAGCTTGTGCTTCAATCTATGAACTGGGGGGCAGAGGAGACCACACCTCAGCTCACAGCACCAACCCAGCATTGCTGCGAGCTGAAGCTTTGTGTTTTTATCCCAGTGCTGACACTGACATGTGCCTCAAAGACTGTCTTGACTTCAGCATTTACTAACTCCTTTCCATCCTGTGAGTTTACTATCGTTGTTATGTCCTTCTCACCCCGAGCCTCTGAGACATTTACTTTCCTCTTTAGGAGCCCAGACATGGTATAACGAATATGCTTGTGCAGTGTGTGGGAGAACTAATTATACGGCAATGGAAAGGCTTCTCGGAGCACTTAGTCAGCAGCACTGCGAGAAGCTGAAGAGTCCCAGAGTCTGGAAAGCTCAGGGGTGCTCATGAAGCCTAATTGGAAGGGCTACTGGCCGATAAGGAGTCGTGTTCACAGTCCAGCCCATTTCCCTCATTTATTGTGCAAGTGTGTGGTGATTCCTCATTTTGTAATCACTAATCATTCAGAGAGTCTGGTACAAGTTAGCAAACTCATTCCATGAAAATGTGCATAGCACACATGATCGATTCTTCACATGTAATGCCACAGAGGTTCCAGCTACATAAAGCCTACCTCTGTACCTATTATGAGTCTGGGTTAAATGACCTGGATGGAACAACTAACAAAATCAATAAAATGATCGTAAGTGTTGAACTGAAAGAAGGTGTAAGGTCAGTATAAAGGAAATAATAAACTTGGTGCCCTCAGACTCTATCAGTACCTACAAGGAAAATACAATTGCGATTCAGCACATATTAAATACTATGTTTAGACGGGCTTGTCTATGTAAGAGATCGGATCCAAGAAAGAGCAATTTTATCCCTCCCTGTTAGACAAATAAGAGTTTTGGGGCCAAGGCATCCTGAACAATCAGCTTGCAAAAGGCAAATTAATTGGAGAAAAGGCATACAAATTTATTTAATATTTATAAGCCGGAGACTTCAGAATGAAGGTTGAAAGATATAGGAGAGATTGTCCTTTTTTTTTTTTTTTTTTTTTTTTTTGAGACAGATTCTCTCTTTATAACCCTCGGTAGAGTGCTGTGGCATCACACCGCTCACTGCAACCTCCAACTCCTGGGCTTAGGCGATTCTCTTGCCTCAGCCTCCCGAGTAGCTGGGACTACAGGCGCCTGCCACAACACCCGGCTATTTTTCTGTACAGAAAAATATGCCACCTTTGAACCTGCTATGGTATATGGGGTATATGATATATGGGGCCAGCGCCCTACTCGATGAGCCACAGGTGCCACCCGAGATTGTCCATTTTTAGGCTTCGTCTCAACAAAGTGTGGACACCCATGTAGAACAGAACAGGACCAGAACAGCATGATCTACCGCTAATACACTTAGTGGGGAAATCCTTCAAGATTCTGCTTGTCCTGATACACATCTCTCCTTGGGGTTCGGGAATGGATCTCTAATGACCTACACAAAAACAAAAACAAGTCAGGCCAGATAGGTTCTTTATGGATGTGTTTCAAACAGAATAGGAGAAGGAAAGTTAGAGTGACATGCTTAGGTTTTATGGCTGACTTCAGGGGAAAGGGTATCTGGTTTCTATAATCTGCCTTGGGGAAGAAGGATTCTAGTTTCTCTGGCTTGCCTGGGGGGTGGGGGGGGACTGGGACTGAGAGACAAAGGAACAGGAGCAGGACAGAGAAAAACTTTGACTCTGAAGCTGCTTTGGAGACCTTCCCCTTGGGCTATTGTTTGCTGAGCCCCAACAGAACCAGTGTGGTTCCTGTGCCCAGCCAGATTTTAATACTGAGATACAAAGCATTTAAGGGACTGATTTGGGGGATAAATCAGGAAAGAAAAAACCCAACAACAAAGATAGTATCTTAATGTCCTAATTAATATCTTTTCCATTTAGCCAAAATGATAGTGCTACCATCAGGAAGTAGATAAATATTTCTTCCTCAAGGGCTTTGATAGGGAAGGCAGGACAACATAGATCAGTACGTGACAGAAAGTATTAAGACAGCACCCAGTTCTGTGAGACCAGGAGGCTCCAGGGTCAGAGCAGTTAAATCGGGAAAGGAAAACTTACTAGAGTAGACGCCAAAAGTAAGGTGGGAGCATCCAGAAAGGGTTTCTTAGCAAAACAGCACCACACTGACCCAGTTATGAAACCAGTGGTCGTAAATGAGCATCAGTTCCCATCACAGATTTGTAGGTCAAAGGTGTGTTGCAAGGAATCTAGAATTAAGAATTATAGCTTGTGAGTGATTTGTTGTTTAGACAAATTAGAGTGAATTCAAGACTATCTCTAAGATGTACTACCCTTACTCACATGCATTCCGGTATGCCTTTTTAAGTAGGCAAATATTTCAAACATAACATTAAAAGAGCATCACTGTTAGGATAGGCCTCTGAAATTGAAATGCCAACATTTACCTCCTGGATCCTCCCCTTAATAGCTGCTGCACTCGTCAAGGTCATTAACAAAACTGAGCAATGTCTATGAGCAGCAGGTGCATCTGTGGTAGAACAAGCACACAAGCAACTTTATTTTATTGTAATCATCAGTCACTGACCAAATTACTATGGCCCATGGTACTGACTGTGTGAAAAGTGTAATTATGAATGTAAACATGGGGCATTTTTAGGCATTTTCATGTAACACTCAGAAAAATTCCATCACTGTGCAGGGAATTTTCATGCAAAGAGACTTCATCATATTCTCTTAATGAAAAAAAAAACAAAACTATCAGTCTTTGTACGCCCAATCTAGGCACCTGTGCATACACCTGAAAACACGCGTGGTTAGAACAAGATGGAGTCGGTCAGGTGAGGGCTGGACTGGTCCGTTTAAGTCCTAAGGGACCTTTGCCTCATGCCTCCCATTCTTGTTGTTTTGTAAACTCGGCTTTAACTTAAAAGTGTATATCTGGAGTAGTTTAGGGCCAATGGCTTGAGGAGATTAACTTTTGAATTAGAAATGTTGTTTTGGGTCATGGGGTATGTCAATTATTGTTTATTATGGGTCATGAGTGATGGCAATTACTGTTGCTTAAGATAAGTGTTAGTTACTGTGGTTTAAGATAAGGGTTAGTACGGTTCTTGCTTTTAACTTTTATGTATAAAACTAGGGTTTTGGAAATAGAAGAGAGCAGTCCTGAAGAGGCTACTCTCACTGCTGTCCAGAATTGCAGGCCTGCTGACAAAGTTTGGTGGACCTGTCCCCATCTCTGCATATTTTGGTTCACAGTGACAGGCAGGGGACTCTCTTCATCCAATAACACACCTACTTGTATAAAAATATTTTTGTGTTGCGTTTGATAGCAAATGAGCTCAAACCATAGAGCAGTCATACAACTGACATATGAATACACTTTAACTGTAGAAAAGAAACCAAATTCCTTTATTAATACTTTGTGAAATATTTCTCTATTAAATGGAAGTAAGAAGAGGCAGACACACAGGCGTTTCCAGCATGTGGGGCGGGAGCTATGGAAAGACGATATTGAGCAGATCTAAGCTCACATTTGAGTGATCCAAGTTATTTTTAAAGAAAGTTTGGACTCATCTGCCTATGAAAGCAGGAGAGCAGGAAACATTCTCCTCACAGTGTGAAGTTGCCCTGTCGTTCATATTTCTAATTCCAGGCAGCATGCTGTCTACTCTAAAGAGCAAGAAAACAAAAGCCAAGCTTTAATCAGAATGGTCTGGGCTGTGTGGGGACTTCCCCATCGTTTGCCTGTTCCTGCAGCACCAGGCAAATCCCCATCAGTGTATCAATGCCTGCACCTTGGCCTTGCTGCAAAGAGAAGGCTGCAAACACCAGAGAAGGCACAGCAATTGTGGATCAGTTTAACATTCTTTTTGTCTGTTAAAAAGGGCAGTGTCTGTGGCTCAGCGTGTAGGGCGTGGACCCCATATACCAAGGGTGGCGGGTTCAAACCCAGCCCTGGCGGAACTGCATCAAAAAATAGCCAGGCATTGTGGTGGGCGCCTGTAGTCCCAGTTACTCGGGAGGCTGAGGCAGGAGAATCACCTAAGCCCAGGAGTTGGAGGTTGCTGTGAGCTGTGTGACGCCATGGCACTCTACTGAGGGCGATAAAGTGAGACTCGGTCTCTACAAAAACAAAAAAGGCGGTAACAGTTTCAATCTAATCTAATTCCGTAGTGAAAGTAGGAAGTAGGATCCCTGTAGTGTTGAGCTAACCTTTTCTATGAGTCAAACTTTCTTCTTCTTCTTCTTTAACTGTATCTTAGTAACACTGAGGGCCCAAGGCTATCTAAGGAATAGCAAAAAGAAAGTCTATTAGCAAGAGAAATACTATATTTTAAATTGTCTTGAAACTTAAAACCTGCCTTTTCCCAAGAATCTTTGTTTTTTTTTTTTTTTAAATGCTTAAGCACTAATTATTTTTAGCCACAGAGTATTTGATCATTTTACTCTATGTTATTCTTTGGTAAATTGGAGAGAGACATATTCACTGCTTGATATTAAGATTTGAAACTTCTGTTTCTCCATAGGACTTAATTTTGAATTCTAATATCACACATTTCAGGAGTGGGGAGGAAAATGAATTATATCCCTAAGACATTATATTTCTTATCTCTCAATGCAGTAATCGGAGTCCATTCCCATTGGAACAGAACTTAAGTTTTTTTTTTTTTTTCTTATTGTTAAAGAAAAATTGGACCAAAAAAATTAAACAGGCAAGGGAGATTTTATTGAAGATGCTTTCTGAAGGGAAGAGACATTGCTCTCAATTCAAAGAAAAAGGCAACAAAGTTTCAAGTGCAAGGATGAGCTAGTGAGTTAGTGGGCAATCCCAGGAGGACATTAGGGTGGAGGCTGGTCATTGAGCTCAGGGCTTCCTAGAGTTAGGCTCCTACCCTCCCACAGAGATGGGGAGATAGGAGCTCTATCTTCCTCAACACATTCTGTTTTAAAGGGAAGGCTCCCAGGTCCTTAAGAAAGACATTTCCATATTATAAAACCATTGAGAAGCCTTTAGAAAAATTTACAAATAATGCTCCAAGAAAAGTGAGACCAGGGGCCTATCCTCAGAAAGAGAACTATTTAAAGCTTAGTTAAGATAAGAAAAACATTAAGGCCATCTTGAAATCACTATAAAATAAATTCTATGGCTGGTTAATATAATCCTTGTTAAGAAATTCAAATGGTATCTACTTAAAATATTTACATAATCAAATTAGATAACCTATAAAACATGATATATTTGATTTCTTAATTAAACAGACATTACATAGTGTCCAAAGTTTGATATCTTCATATTGAATATCATTAACTACTTTATGTACTTAATTTGGAAATTACCTTAACAATGAAATAAAAGGCTCCTATTGAAAGTATGTAATTCAATTTAAATCATATTTTATTCAGGCTCATTATTTTTGTTTGTTTCTATTTAGCTATAACTGCTTTGCAACAAGAATGATATTTTTAAACAATGACTTAACTTGAGTATTCTATGTATTAAAAAATCATATATAAGTTTATTGTGGCTTTCAGTTATTTATTTCATTTTTTACTTGGCTTTTAAAATTTATTTATTTATTTATTTTTATTTTTATTTTTTTTGCAGTTTTTGGCCGAGGCTGGGTTTGAACCCACCACCTCCGGCATATGGGGCTGGTGCCCTACTCCTTTGAGCCACAGGCACCGCCCTTAAAATTTATTTTTATATGTGCTTTCCTCTGCTAGTCAAACAAGAGGCATAGTTAGTAGAAGCTTGGTTAAGGGAAGGTTGACACTGTCTTCCAGTAATTGGTTGAATGGAGATTTAGAAAGCATTAATATTTTAAAATTTCTTACCATGTCTATTTGATCACATCATTCTTCAGTCCATTTTTATGCTTAGATTTTCTATGTTTACTATTTCATTTGTATTTGCTTTAATTTTTGTTATTATCATGTTTTATGAATTAAAGAATTATAGTAATTTTTGAAAGAAAATTAGCAAACTGCTATGTTCCTCCTTTTCATTAAGAAGGAGAAAAAATATGAAACTAGAATTTGTTCCTATTATGGTAGGCAGAATAGCCCCCATCCCCACCCCCAAAAGTACATGTCTTCATTCTAGGAACTTATAAGCATGTTATTTTAAAAAGTGTACTTTGCAGTACAATTAAGATTATAAACACTGTAAACTAAACAAAATCTTAAGCCCCTCCCCCCCCAGCCAACTAAATATACCCTCTGTTGGCCAAGGGGACCCCAGGAACAATCTAAAGTTGAATTTTTAGGCAAGAAAAGGGAAGTCACACAAGCCTGGTCACAGTCCCGCTCCCTTGTCAGAGATATCCTTTGTAACCCATTAACAGGCCTGAGGCTATAAAAGGCAAAGCTTAAACCACACCTGCAGGTCATCCATTTACTGAACCTATCACTTGAACCTGTGTATATATACCCCATATATGTCAGGTGGCTGGTCTCGCCAAAACAGACTTTTTTTATCTTAAAACATTCTAAGCCTTAAGACAAAGCTTCAAGATTTGTCTTGACATTTCGTTATCTAATTACAGATCCAAGAATCTTTAAACTCACCTATAATCTGTAATGCCTGTTTTGAGATGTCCTGTCTTTTGGGGCCAAACCAATGTGCACCTTCCATGTACTGATTTATGACTTTATGTCAACTTCCTGTCTGCCCAAAATGTATGAAATCAAACTAGAACACAAGCACTAGAGAGTAGTTCAGTGTTTCCTGGGTGTCTCTCTCCAGGTCATGTCACAAATAGATAGTATTTGGCTCAGAGTAAACATCTTTAAACTATTTGACAGCGTTTGGGTTCAACATTAAGACAGGGAGATTATCCTGACTGACCCAAGCAGCACAATTCAATAATATCAACCTTTAAAAACAGAGAATTTTCTCTGGCAGAAGAGGAGCAGAGAGAATTGAGGCAGACGATGTCAGGGAGGTCCAAAGCATAAGAGGAACTCAACTTGTGGCTGCTAGAGGGGGCCACGTGGACGGCGTGGGAAAGAACGTGGATAGCTCAGACCAAATGCATTGCTTGCCAGACAGCCAGCAAGGAAGTAGTGACCTCAATCCTGTAATTTCAAGGAACTGAATTTCACAAAACAACCCGAATGATCTTGAAAGCAGATTCTTCCTCAAAATCACCTGATTTTAGTCTTGTAAGACCTGAAATAGAGAAACTAGCTCAGCCACACCATGCCCAAACGTCTGACCCATGGAAACAAAGGTAGAATGAAGGGATATCATTTTAAAGTATCAAGTTGGGGGGGGTTGTAATTTGTCATGGCCACAAAAGAAAATTAATACAATGTGTATATATAATTTACCTCCCTATCTTCTTTCATTGCACTTTGTGATAGTCATCAAATTGACTATATTTTCAAACATATTTTACATTACAGATACACCCTAAAAAGCTTCTGGATTCCTTTCACCTCTATCAACCTACAAAATTAATGCATCAATTTGCCTGAGGAAAAATGATATTCAAGGTATTTTAAAATCAAATATGAATGATTACTTTTAACAACTTCTTTAGGTTCTCAGGTTACAGTAATTTTATTCCTTTGTGTTATACTGAAATTTAAAATTTCAAATAAGGAAATTAATAAAATACTGATTTTCTCATTCCTTTTTGAACACAGAGATACTCATCTTTATTCGTTCAGTAACTTTTTATAAGATTACTACCTTTGAAAAACTTTACTCACAGGTGTGAGTTTTATAAATATATTCATATTTGTTCTGGCAGTCTGCTTTCCCTCCTCAATTACAGACAGCATGGAGACGGAAGACCCCAGAAAGGGGGAAAAACAGAGAAAAAAGCTGAGCAAGGCAGAATAAAAACAGTTTACCTTTAAATAAACAGTTAATTTAAAGGTAAACTGTTTTCATGAAGCTAATCTATAGCTTTCATATGAAGGCTAAAACCCACTTATAGCACAAGAAATGGGGA